>VZTG01004269.1:1119263-1289755 GCA_013397845.1 Melanocharis versteri
TTTTGCTGCTTCACGTTAAGCAGAAGTGCTTAATTCTGAAATGTTTGTTTACAGAAGGAAAAAAGGGAAGTTTGTTGATTGTGGCAGCAGCATTTCCATGCCCGGTTATTCCCAGTGTCTCCTTGATTTATAAAGGAGAGTTGTGGGGGACAGCTTGAGATGAAGGTGTGGAGAGCAAGAATTGACAGACACTGCTTGTACAGCACTGCCAGGTAGATCTTGGAAGCTGGGGACTTATGGGCACTTCCAGCAGTGTGATCTGGTTCGTGGGTGGTTTGGGATTGCTTCCTACCACTTGGCAGTAGGAGATGTGTTGGATTAATGTAATAGGATCACACTGTAGGTCACCTTTTGTTATCTAAGGTCATGGTATTTTGCAACATGGGCAGAACCAGTAATGCAGATGATGTGAGGTACTTGAGTGAATATAATAAGAGACACAGAGCAGCAGGGCTGTTCTCTCTGACTCCAGAGCAGGTTTTTACTGTCTTTGGTTTTGTTCAGGGTCAGATTTTTTTTTCTTCCTTGATCTGATACAGAGAACAAAGAATTGAGTGGCCTTATGCTGTAAAGGTCCTACCTTCAGCATATTGCATGCCCTCATTAAAAACAGATAGAAAAAGGGACTCTGTTTCCTTCAGAGTCTGGAAAAAGCTCAGACTTAATAATCTTTATGTTGTGGGGAAAGGGTTATGCCATCTGAAGAGGTAGCTTTGTTTATTGTAACTCCCTTTTCATACTTGAGTGAGGTAGATGTATGTTTTTCTGTATAAATACATTCATTTTAAAATAAATAAAAATAATTATTTTTATTTTCTTAAATAATTTGCAGGCCTGTATCAGGAAATACTCAAAGCTAAAACTTGGATAGTTTTTATAGGAGACTGTGCAAACAGGAGAAAATAAAATAATTTATTTAAAATAAGTTTCTGTAAGGTTGTTAAGAAAATCTAAACATGTTTGGAGTATTCATTGCTATATAAAGTAGTCTGTATAGGAATGTTATGGCAAAGTGGAAAAGACTGACTTGATATACACTGGTTTCAAGCTTCTATTAAAGCAGGAGAAATCTGCGCTTTGGCCAATTCTGGTATAAAACGTCTCCTGGTGGCAATTTGCTTCTTGGCCAATTTCTGGCCATTTTTTAACTAAATCTATAGTTTTGTATCCTGTTGCACAGGAACAGCACCTCTCACATTACTGGAAAGATTTTTTTTTTCTCTTTTGAAGTTCTTCAGCAAAATTTTGCTGACAATTGTTGATTTGATCTTTTTCTTGGTAGTAATTTTGATCCTGATCTTTTGCATTTAACTAATTTATATTTTCATGTAATAAGCATATATAAAAACCGAACCAACCAACTCCAAACCATAAAATATCCCTCCTACATTGATATTCACAGATTTTGGTTTTTTTGAAAACTCTTATAATAACCAAATCAATCAGGTTTTTGCTAAAAGCCTTTGATGTTTGCTTAAATCAACCTAACAGATGTCCTCAGTGGTATTTCATGATTGGTGTCTCTGTGAGGTTGGCAGGGATTTTGGTTAGATGGGCAATGTTTTTGCTAAGTGCGGTTGCTTAAATTAGCACAAGTCAAAAATTAGTGGTCTTCTCCAGTGAGTTTTGCTTTATCCTTCTGTCTCAAAAGCTCTCCTAAATAACAAGACAAATTAAACTGAAAACTCATATATAAATGTGTATATAAAAAGTTATGAACTGAAAATTTTGACTAAACCAGAGTGCTGTTTTGACAGCCGTGATTCAGTCTTCACTTTGAGATGAGAAAGTAAAACATGACTCAGCAGTGAATTTTGTAATAGCAAAACTAATCTTGTCCTATATAGAGAAAGTTTAATTGTAGGTCAGATTCTTGTTTATTCATTCTTTAAAAACAGTTTTTTCTTGCTGGAAGATGGTAGCGCTTATGTTGAAGTACTTGGCTTAAGTAACTCTGTAAGAGAACTGCAGTCCCTCTAGCTTCAATAGAATGCAGAATGACTTCATTTGCATTTGGAGCAGAAGAGGCAGAATCCTTCCTTGACTTAGCCAACTGTCTAAAACTCAGCTTATGGATTCTGTACTCCCCCAGCCCCTGCTGTTCCACTTATGTTCAGTTTTATGCTGAAGGCGGCAGAAGGCAGACTTGTAGAGTTTATGATACTGCTCTTTCTAGGAAGTCTGTTGGTGTAATTAAGCCACAGTTGAAGCCTCCAGAGCAGGATAGTCTGTTGGATGTGTCTGTTTCCCCTGGCACAGAGTGGGAATGCTGTTCTGCTTTACCTTCTGACTCCAGCTAATGAGATCTGCTAATGCACAGGAGTTGCATAAATCTTCACATATCATAGTACTGAAGCTCAGAGTTGCTCAGCTGGGAAATCCTGTATTCCCATGCAAACCAACACATCTTGCTACCTTATTCTTCGCAAGCATCTGTCTTTTATTAAAAAAATAGAATTGTTTCTTCGTATGCTTCTATATATATGCATTTTTTTGCCGTCTGGATTGTTTCATTATTGGCTTTTCTTCTTTTTGGTGATGGTGGGCTAGTGACTCAAAATTTGCTAGATCGCAGTGTCTGATGTGAACAGATAAATCCCATCAAGTGTCTGGGTTAGAGCACAGCTGGGACCAGTAATTAGTCTGGGAACACTGGCAGGACTGGAGAGGGCAATGTTAAAGTTACAGGGGCTGGAATCAAAAAGGTCTGTCAAGTGTACTTCCCTTCGAGTATCTAGCCTTGTTTATGTTACACTGTGCATGTTATTTTCTTCAAAAAGAAGTATTTCTTGATGCACTCAGGAGTATTTATTTTTAGTATTTGTTAGTGTATATTACTCTTTGGTTCTTAAATCATTCTTTTATTATTTGGGAAATGGTGATTTCTTGGTGAGTAGTTATTTAAATGTTGAGGAAGTACTGTTTCAGATCTGACTATCAATTATTTAATGGTTGCTGTGATGTATTCGAATAAAATGAAGAGCTGTGCAGAAGAAGGCAGGTTGCCAGCTACATAAAATTGAAAACTGGGACTGCAGATGGGTTAGACAAGGCAAAATGAACAACAAATGTCACAATTTCTGATCACTCAAGTTAAAATTATCCTTTTTTGAAGTGTTTTTTGAAGGTTAGAATAGGTCAGCCCTTTTTAATGGATTCAGGTAATCAATTCAAAATTTACTTGGTGTTCAGATGAACAAATTTATTATATACTTACAGAATTTTTGCAGAAGGATACTGATCCTGCACTGCCACCATCAGTATCACAAATACTCTTTCCAAATGTGGTTGTTGAGGAGAATTTTTATTCTTATTTAATACTTTTCCCCATATTTGATTATTTCTACTCTGTAATGCAGTTTCATTTTTTCCAGTTTCTTTGTAGCTCAGGCAACCGAAATACATTTTACAGGATGGCAGTGTTATGTGCCCCAGCCCTTGAGGGATTAACTGTACAGCCCTGCTCTTTACAAATAGATGTGGTTGTGTTTTGAGTGGGATGGGAGTTGGTTGTTTTGTTTTGTTTTGTTTTTTACCTTGCAAGTGCACGAGTTAAAATACGCCTCTTCCATCAAGTAAAGGTCAAATGGTTGATTTTGAAACCAGGTTCCTGTAATTTGGGGCTTGGGCATGAGAAGCACAGTGTTACCCTGTTTGTGATGGCTCTGATTACTTTGTTAGTGCAACTTTTTTTCTTGTTTGCATTTTTAATTTTTTTTTTCTGTTTAGAAATTATGAAAGAAGGAATATTTTTTCTTAACCTTATCTCAGTGTAAGGAAACTGATTACATTAAGTAATTTTTCAAGTATTTTTGCGTCTGTGCTTCACCAGTACAAAAGATAAGAACTAAAGACAATCTCATACACAGAAAAAAAATGTTTGTCTCATTGATACATCATGTGATATTCTAATTTTTTTTTTCTTTAACAGGTATCTTTCAGATGAAGGAATTGAAGCTTGCTTAAGCTCATCTGAAAAAGTTAATACAAACGATATTATCCTAGTTGCCCTTAATGTAAGTTATGGTAGTGAAAACGTTTTTTCTGAAAAATCATTCTGAAAATGATAGATCTAATGGCTCAAGTATAGGTATGTCTAATTAAGTACCATTGTCTGTGTGGTTTATGGAAAGGATAGAGTACTTACGTTTCTCCTTGTCTGTATGAATTGTGAGTTTTATTTGGAAAGAACACCTATTCCAAGCTGCCAAACCTGTAAGAGAAAAAATGAACAGATTTAGCAGTACGAAAATATGTTTTTGTTTATGAAATGTAAAAGTAAAGTCAAACTACAAGCAGTAATACAACCAGAAGTGCTAAGTAATGACATGAGTACGAAATTCTAGTACAAAATAAGTTTGTTGGGATGAATAATTCACTCTTACTTAGTTTGACTTCTGGACATGATACTCCTTAAAGCACATTCAGGCTATATATCCAATGTTGTCTACACATTTATAAAACTAAAACCAGGTTTTTTTCTTTACTGTATGAATCTGGATTAGTAGTCATAATTTCTGGCACAAATTAACAAGGAATATACAAGATAGAGCCACATCTTTGAAGCAATAGACCATAATATTTTTAAGGATATGAGAAAAGTGTGCATGTGTATCCCTGTTTTTCAGAATTCTAGTTTATACATTGTTGGTAAACATTAGTAAGTCTGCTGCCTTTCTTAATTCGTGTATTTGTTATTTTATTTTAACGTATTTTATAAAATCCATACTCAGATGTTTTAAAGCTTGTCTCTACTTTAATATAAACTTTGTCCTTTGTAATAACTATATGTCATTTCAAGGGGGAAAACAATGTAGTCGAGTGCTTAAGAGAAAAGTATTCTTCCTTGATGAAATTAGAAATAATAAAATAATGAAATTATGTGAGAGTTGTTGGGGATTATTTTGTCCATCCTCAAGATTCAACCACTAGATGGTTTTAGATGATACTCTGAAAAAGAGTGTCCCCTCTGCTCCTTTCACTTATTCTTTAAAGCACATGTTCAATCACTCATGTATGTAGGCACCAGTTCATGTAAGGAATATGAAAAGAATTAAAGCAAAATTATAATGCAGAGATGCAAAGAATGTAATACGAAACATGCAGAGGGTAAGCATTTGATTTCTGGACCAGAGAAGCATGCCCATATATTTGAGAATGCATTGCTGCTTTGTACAAAACCCAAATAAAATACTTGTGAGCTGCTGGGTGTTACCCTGCATGTAATCATGTGCTGGAATGAGTACTGACATGATCGTTTGTGCCTGTGTCGTTATTTCAGGTTTGTTTGATAGATAATAAAAATAAACCAGAAATGTTGCACAAGTACTCCAAAGCCAAAATTAATTGCTTATCACTTTATCATTAAGTCAGTTGTTTCTGTGCCCAGAAGATTACCTTGTCTATTGAGTAAGTAGGGATTAGCAGTGTGTCTTTAATGGCAGGATAACAGTGAATTTATATTCCACGTCTTACAAATTCTTCCTTGACTGCTAGAGGCACGTTTCAGGCAGAAGAAATCAAGAAGTCAGCTGGCCTTTTTTAGCTTTTTTGACTGTGTGTGTGTGAATTGCTTAAATGGCTATGGAATAGACAGAAATGTATCTTCAGTCCTTCAAATGTTTTTATTTTGTTTAAGAACTTAAAAAGAATTTGTAAAAGTTGTGTCCCCTTATGCTGCTCTGATTGCAAAGCTCAAGACTTCACGTAGGGCAAATCCTGCCTGACCAACCCCGGTGGCCTTCTGTGATGGGGTCACTGCATCAGTGGGCAAGGGAAGGGCTGCAGACATCATTTAGCTGGACTTCGGTTAAGCCTTTGACACAGTCCCTGAGAGCATCCTTCTTTCTAAACTGGAGAAAGATGGATTTAATGAATAGACTGTTAGAGGCATAAGAAAGTAGTTGGACAGTCCCACCCAGAGGGTAGTGGTCAATGGCTCAGTCCCAATGGACATCAGTGACGAGTGGTGTCCCTCAGGGATCTGTATTGGGACCAGGGTCAATAAATATCTTCATTAATGACACAGATGAAGGGAGGAAGTATATACCCTCAGCAAATTTGCAGATGACACTAAGCTGAGCCGTGAAGTTGACATACCTGAAGGACAGAATGCCATCCAGAGGGACCTGGACAAGCTTGAGAAGTGGAGTCTCATGAGGTTTAAGACGATGAAGTGCAAGGTGCTGCACCTGGGTTGGGGCAACCCCCAGTATCAACACAGGCTGGGAGATGAACAGATCAGAGCAGCCCTGCTGAGAAGGACTTGGGGGTGCTGCTGGATGAGGGGCTGGACATGACCCAGCCATGGGCACTCCCAGCCCAGAAAGACAAGCGTGTCCTGGGCCACAGCAAAAGCAGCGTGGGCAGTAGGGCGAGGGAGGGGATTCTGCTCCTCTACTCCACTCTGGTGAGACCTCACATGGAGTGCTGCATCAAGCTCTGGGGGCCCTAGTGCAGGAAGGACAGGGACCTGTTGAAGCAAGTCCAGAGGAGGGACACCAAGATGATTAGAGAGATGGAGCAGCTCTTCTGTGAGGAAAGGCTGGGAGAATTGGGACGGTTCAGCCTAGAAAAGAGAAGGTTTAGAAGTGACCTATTTGTGGCCTTCCAGTGCCTGAAGGAAGCTTATGAGAAAGATAGGCTTTTTACAAGGACATGTAGTGAAAGGACAAGTTGGAATGGCTTCAGTCTGGGAGTAGGTTTAGGCTATATATTAGGAGGAAATTCTTTACTGTGGGTGATGAGGCACTGGAGCAGGTTGCTCAGAGAAGTCATGGATGCCCCATCCCTGGAAGTGTTTAAGGGAGGTTGGATGGGGCTCTGACCAATATGGTCTTAGTGGAAGGTGTATCCTGCCCATGGGAGGGGAGTTGGATCTAGATGTTCTTTAAGATCCCTTTCAACCCAGACCGTTCTATGGTGATTCTGTGATACAGATATGGAACACAGAGGAACAGTTTAGAGGAGCCTGTGTGCTATTCAGACACACAGCTGACAGATGACAGATGAGTTTCCTCAAGTGGGCTCAGATTGAAAACCGAACGTGCTTCTTTAACGCTACTTGGATATCTTGTGCAACAGGGAGAGAAAATTGGGCATTTATCCCCTCTATGGATGCTCAGTAAATATACTAAAAGTGCATTCCTGTGATTGTTTTTTTTATTTGTAACATACCAGTGTTTCTCACTGAAAACCAGAAAAAATTAATTGTTTACAATATTTCAGATACTAAAATACGGTCCTTCTCAGTGCTAGATCAGGATGCCAGAACAATAGGCCACTGACATAAATTAATGGCAAGTTACTGTTCAAGTTCTTGTAGTAATTACATTTAGCACACTTTCTTTTGAAAGAGTTGTTTATGGTCATAATAAGTAAGGATTTGTACATGTAAAAAGACACAAACTAAAAAGATTTTTCTCCAAGTGCCAGATGGAGAGCAAAGAAAGATGTTTTACCTCTATTAAACCTCACAGTTATGTTTAACAATTAAACATTACATAGTCATTTGGTTTTGTTTATTTAAAAACATTTTAATCAATGTTGAAAATGTACTTAAAACAAGAATATAGTTTAAAAAGCAAAAGGATTTCTTTTGTAAACTCTTGAGTTGTTGAATTTTTTATGACACACAGAGGAGTGGATTTCTGTAATAAGTAGTTGTCATTATGAAAAAAATGCTATTCTTTTTCCTATTTTATGTTTTTTGGGTTTTTTTTTAAGTGCATATTTTAAATTAATGTTTTCTTGTCTTCTGTAATAATTTCAGACAGATTTAAGAACGATTGGCAAGAAATTCCTCCCCAGTGACATCAATGGTGGAAAGGTGGAAAAGGTAGGCAATACTTTTACTTCACTTTCCTGTATTCTGTGTTTTCTGTGTGATGACAGCCTTCTGTGGCATATTAGTCTGGATTTGTCATTACTTCACATACAAAAACCCCAATGTTTGAATATATTATAGTGTAAATATATGAACATAAGCTCCATAAAAGAGGACATTTTGCTTTTTATTTCACAACTTTGAAATGCTTAAATAAAAATCTGAACAATCTTGGCAACTTCATTTGTTGCTGAAAAGTTATTTAACCTGTTTGGTCTTGACATTGTATCAGAATTTCATTTCTTCCCCTCCGTTGTCCTGCGAGGGCAACAAAGTGGGTCAGGAATAAATTGAAGGTGCTGTTTGATTCTGATATATAGTGATACATGTTAATACTGTGTTACTTGCCTACAGACATCCATGGCTATAGCTGTGCACTTCATGTAATTTTCATATGACTGTGTATCCTACAGGTTATGTGGATAAAACATGTTAGATGGTGCAACATTTTATGTGCTAGGGAAGAGTATTATACTTGAAACTTGGCTGTGCTACATTTTAATGCATATTGTGTGTTTAGATAAAAATGAAGTTTGTCCCCTTCTGTATACCCTTCCTGTTTTGTTCCTTACATGCAGTTTAGAGAGTGGATAAATGAAAGAATTTTATTTTAAACCTGGCAGTGGTTCTCACTTCAACTCTTTATCTCTTCAGATACTGACAGTTTATCACTGATGTGAAAGTTCTGGGGAAACAGATTTCTTTACTGTTGAAATTCAGATAGTGCTAAGTTAAGGTGGGCTTGTTTTAAGAAAGCAAGATTGATTGATGAGAGAGGCTCTTAAGAGCTGTTTGGATTTGTTTATTCTGTTGTCTAAATGGAGTGGTCACTGCTGTAAGCACAGACTTCTACAAGAAAAAAAGCACAAACGTCATTGCCATTTATGCAGAGCACACTTGAGAGAGAGTCTGTTGCAGGATCTTAAATTTTAGCTAGGCAGCAGTCTATGCATGCTGCATATTACTTAGTAAACTAACTTTATGGGAAGAGTTTTATTAACTTTATCTATATTCATAGATCTTTAGAAAATTGTTCTAAAAAAAAACCAAACCAGACACTTGCAAACCATTTCCTGGAGGGTGATAATCCTTCAGGTTTTGAAAAGAATGATTGCACAGAAAAAAATCTGTTTGAGAAAGACTCCTATTCATAATTTTTAGCTCAAGCGGTTAGATAGTATGCTGAATCCTTGCTTTCTTAACTGTAGTTTCCTTTTTTTGAGTAACATAAAGCAAATCTGACTCCTTAATCAGTGCTGCTGTTTAGCTTGCAATGTCTGCAAATACATTATGTTACAGAGCTATGTGTTTACAAAAAAAGAATATTTGCTTTATGGGAGAGGAACAACTTCTTAGTATAATCTCTCAGTACAAAGTAGTAATTTGTTGTTCCGAAGTGTTTCAGTGAAAAATAGAAATTATGTGCTACTATTATAATAGGCAAATAGTTGCATAAAAGCTGGGAGAGTCCTCGTATGAAACATGGGTATTTGACCATTATAGATGGTTATCAACTTTAGTCATTAATACACAGAGCTGTTTCACTCATTAGTATCTGTGTTTTGTATGGGTTTAAAAAGAATCAATATTACCAGCATTAACCACAAGATGGCCACATTTGCATAGGATTTGGGAAAACTGAATCCTCCTATTTCTGTCTAGATGACTATATGCCGTAAAGATACGTTAAGTATTTTTAAAGAAATAAAGTGCGAAGAAGACTTAAAGTCACAACCTATAATTTAATAGCTGTTACATTTGAGGTGTTACTGGTTTTCTTTTGAGAACTTATGTCATTACAATGGAAGCATTAAGAAGAAGCATTGAGAAAGGATTTCAGGATTTGAGTTGTGGTCTCAGAGAGTTCCTTTCTGAGTCTGATAAATTGATGATAGGCAGTTGAAAACATAAGCTGCCAGCGATTTAATTCCTGTTAAAGGTTACTCGTATGCTTCCCAATTTCTATTTCATTGTATTTTTGATTGTGGATTTTTGTTTCCTACAGCCTTTTTTACTTAATTTTTTTTCAAAATGATGATCAGATTTGCTGTTCCAGGTAAAACTGATCTGCATTTAAAAAATCCTCTTTCAGTGAGAGTGATTGCTACATCAGATCTTCTATTGCCATTGTAGTAAAGCTGGTGTGCTCCTATTCTCTTATTTATTAATTTCTCTTTTCTTTATATATACTTATCTGCTGGTTATCTGCTCTCATTTTGTGTTCTTCTGGGCTACCTATTCTGTTTCTTCAAGGTTAGAAGCTGGTGAATTGTGCACTTCTTCATCTTTTCACTGTCTTTTAGGAGCTAGAGATCAGTTGAGCAGCCACAGACCATTAATTTTTATTTTTCAGAGAAATCAAAGTGGCTTAGCTATAGCTGAAATGTGATAGATGGTTTAGGTGGTTGGTTTGGGCTTGGATTTTTCAGGTGGTTTTATTTTGTGTTATTTTGGTGTTTTGTGTTTGTGCTGTTTTTTTTCTTTTGTTGTTGTTTGTTTGGGGGGTTTTTGGTTGTTTTTAATAATTATTTTTATTTTTTTGTAACATTGTGATGTGTATAGGAGGGTATCCATTTTTACGTCATCAATAGACAAGTGATGTCTATTCAGTTTGTTATGTTTTGATTGGACCACTGATCAAAGAAGCTATGTTTCTAGTTGGTGTTTACAAAGCAACTGTACTTGAAATTTCCTCTTGATCCAAACAGATAGTCTTCTAAGCTGTTTTTTCCTTTCTTTAGAAGACTTTATCAGTGCCACCCTGCAGTACAGCATGTGAAATCTTATCTGGACTCCATACAGCGTTCAAAGTGACAGTATCTGTGTTTTTGTTTGTTTGCCTCCTCAACTGTTTTCATTCACTTTTATTTTATAATTGGTGTCTGAAGAGATGTGTGAAGCATTACAGCTGTTTCTCTGAAAAAGCCATTTTTATCATGCTTTAGAACATACAGTACATGAATGGTAGAAATTGAACATGACTGCCTGATCAAATTACACTTTTCTTTGCCTGAGGGCATCTGTTGGTGTGTCTAGATATTGCAGTATGTTTGCTTAACAGTGCTAATGATTTTGTCTTTTCTGTTTGACTTATCTAGCTGGAAGGGCCATGTGTCCTGCAAATACAGAAAATCCGCAATGTTGCTGCACCAAAGGATAACGAAGAATCTCAGGCTGCTCCCAGAATGTTACGTTTACAGATGACTGATGGACACACAAGCTGCACAGCTATAGAATATAGTAGCATGTCAAAAATAAGGTGAACAACTTTCTTTTCCATGTTTTGCTTTGATACTTAAATGTCCTTGAAATAATGGAGGTATCCTTAGTAATTTATGAAAAAAATTGCTTGACAAAAGAGGCTTCCTTCTTGGATTTGTATATAAAGGAGAAATTTAAATTCAGCATGCAAAGGTACATATGAATGTAATTTACAGTTCTGTTTATGCTGAAGTACATAATGGAAGAAAGTGGATTTTTGCAGCCGTCTACTGAGTTGTCGTTTCACGGCACACAGCATTTTAGGGGTGTGTGCAAACTTGGGCCAAATTCCCAATTTTTAGTAGTAGCGGATCTTTTGCCTTACCTTTGTAGCAGGAATGCCACAGGCTTGACACTCCTAAGCCGATGCAACTAATGCTGCTTGACCATGGGCAGGCCTTTAATTTGGATATTTCTTCAGTTAAAAGTGAAGGGTAGGAGAGCTGATTACTGCTGAACGTGGGGACATTTTGTGTGTTTGGTTACGGAGATGCTGAAAACGATCTCTGGTGTTTAGTCTGCAGAGTCATAGTGTGTTCTGCGCTGTTCTAGTTCAGGTAACTTTGGTTTAAAAAAACACCTTCTTCTTCTGTCTTTCTCTGCTAGCTGCAACAGTTAGATATAGATGTATTCTTAATTTTTGAATGTCATCTTTTACTGTTAAACTGTTCCTTCTGAGCAGGAGCCAACTTGCAGTTTAGAGTGATGCTGTCAGAACATTTAATGATATTTTAATTTTAGCTTGAGCCAGCAGAACTTGGAATATCATATTCCAATGCGAATATAAAGAGAGCAATAAAGGAAGGCAAATAGACTCCTGTGTAAGTAGATTCTAGATCACAAAATGTTTAAAGATGAACACCCAGTACAAGATGTAATTTGAAAGCTTTTTGATAAAATTACAAAAATGTTAGAAAACTCATTGCTCAAATAATGTTTTGAGCTCTTCTTTTTATGTAACATTTAAAGATTTAGTTTGTGTTATATGTAATTGTTTCAGGTTTGATGTTGGGCTATTAAACTGCGATAATATGCTGTTTCAGTACATAGTGTTACTTTAAATAAATAAAAATCACTATTTTCTTTTAAATTATAGGGTTTTTCATTACTATGGTTTCCATTTACCCCTTTCCTCTTGTCTAATTTTAATTTTTTTTTTCTGTATTTCTTTCATGTCTAGTTTTTGATCTCATTTTCTTTGCCTTTATCAGAACAATCCAAAAATCCATTAACATTGCTAAGGTTAAATGCCACTGGTACTGTAATTGGCTGACTCCACTACGAATGTTCCTCACCATGTGGTATGGGCCTGTGATTGCAACAGTAGCTTTAGCATATTTTAAATAGATTATTGTCTCTCAGTTGAAAGGTTTTAACTGGCTGTGTCCTGTTTCTCATAGAAGAAGCAGTTTCCAGATTGCACTGCTTGTCATATCTTTCAATCACATTGGAAATATGTGATTCTTTTATGCTTCTGCTGTTGCTTTTCCTAGGGTAGATTCACGTGAGAAGAAGATAAGGTGGCTCCATGTGGGAGCTGATGACAGAAAGTATTCACTTGTATTTAAATTATAGAGTAGTGAGAGAAGAAGCACTATGAGATGCATGGTTTTTATATTTATTCTAGTGCAGTCCTAGCTCTTAGCAATGTGTAGAAAGGTTCCTTTCTAACCACTCTATGTGTCTACTAAGTTCATTGTCTAAAAAAAATGAGATGATTAACTATTTGGAGATCCACTCTAAACTGTAAATATGAGGAACCTGCCTCAAAGTCAGTTGTCTAAGAATATCCTCTTGTTAGTGAAAACAAATCATATCCTTAGTTTGGTATTGTGAAATTGGATATTAACCAAACAGACAATTTGCCACTATTCATCTCTGTTAGAATCTAATTTGCAGTATGGCATTTTTGTATAATGGATGGGAAGTGTTTCAATAAAACTATTGAAAAGTACTGTGCTTTTTGATGCTAATTTTTTATTATGGCATATGAAAATGTTGGAATTATAATAAGAGTATGTTTTTATGTTTCTTTGTGGCAGAATATTAATAAATATATTTGAATTATTTGACTTTGTTTCTATTTCTAGCCTGAACACTCCACCTGGAACAAAAATTAAGCTTTCAGGAATTGTTGAAGTGAGAAATGGATTCTTGCTGCTGGATGACAGTAACACAGCAGTTCTTGGAGGTGAAGTGGAGCATCTTATAGAAAAGTGGGAATTACAAAGGGTGAGGTAACACCACTGGAAATGCTTGTCTTACAGGTTGCATATTACATTTGAAAATGTCAAGCTTATTCTGTTGACTGGACTTTTGTATAATAAGCTTTTAGGACTGTACTGTCCCAATAGTTTCAGGGCTGCAGCCAGATGTATGCAAGCAAGTCTTATGTATAATGTTGCGAATTAAGAAGTTACGACTGATCTTTGCATGGGGACTGATTCCTTTCTATGTTCTGCAGGGATTGAAAACATTAATCAAACATATTAAATTTATTTTGATAAATAGTCATGGGTGGTTGCTTTCCTAAACAGTGTGTTTGGTACCAAAATACTATGGAGTTCTGCCTTTTACAATTACTGTCTGCAGACTGTGTCTTTTTGAGGCAAAAATAATAGAATAAATATACAGAAAGCATTGAAGTTAGTAACCTCTGGTATGGGCCCTGTATTGCACATTTCATCAGTACTTTAGATAAATTGTGGTTATAAAGTCAAATTGGAAGTTTAAAATCCTTCCAACAAGGCATACATATTTGTAAGCCCCTTTACTTTGGTTTCTGTCCCAGTAGAACAAAAGTGGCTGCAGAAATATTTTTTCATACATTTTCTCACAAATCGGTGGAAGTTCCTAGGACAGGAGGTTGTGACCCTACTACCGTTAGTCCCGAATACTTTCCAGATCAGCTATCACTACTACAACCACGCACATCTCTGTATTTTTGCATCCACATCTCTAAAAGAGAATAGCTGCTTGTGAACATGATGGTCAGTTTTGTATGAAGTACTTCTTTTGTTGTTGCTCCTGCTAAGTTGGGCTCAGTAATTTTTGTTAGAGCTAGCCTTCTTTGGTGTTTGGTTGCACTTAATAGATTTCAGCAAACTGGGCCAAAACTTATTTGAGTGTTAGCGTGACACATTCTAGTAGATTCTAGTTGGCATCCTTTTTGTGCTTTTATAGCTGAAAATAAGGGGTTTTTTTTAAAACACAAAAGCATTCCTGGTTTTAAATGAAGCTTTCAGAATAAAAAGGGTTCTGGCGCTGACATCAGAAACATCCCATTTTAGGATTTTTATTCTCTCTTGGTATTAAGTCTTCTGAGTTCTCTCTTCAGTTGAAAAACACTGAGTTTTAAGATAGATGGGGCAGAAGAGAGGACATAGAGCTGATATGTTCTTAAGAATGCTGTGCAATTCATAAGACAAAAATAGAATTGGGTCGCTTTCTTGGTGATATTTTGGACAGTCTATTTTCATATTTCTTCTACCTGGACTTCAACAAATAAGTTTTGCTTTACAATTATTAATTGGTTTTTGAAATGAATATCAAGAAGTAACTTGGAACAGACTATTTCCATAAAGAAAGCAAGCAAAGCATTTAATAACCAAAGGCGTGCTTCTGACTACAACTTTCAGCACTTGTTAGCCGGTTCCGTTGGCTCTATGTGATACATTTAACAGAGTGATAGCTGTCACTGATTTGCTCTGGTAAGATACAGAAAGTTAACTACTGCCTGCTACTATCCCCTCAGCGCTCTGGTTCTCACACTTTTGGAATTTGCCAGAGTATCGTTTTCTTTTTCATGTTGTCCTGCTCACAGCACATGAATGTGGCCATATCAGAAAAGCTGTGGGTGGCAAGGAATCGGTTTAGACAGGTGAACCATGACCACTGGAAATTGTAGTTTCGGTTTTATATCCAAACTGACAGCTAGACAGATAGGGCTCAAACAAATCTGTAGAAGCCAGATGCTACATGATAGCAGTTTCCCTATGAACTTGATGCTTCTATCCTGTTCAGAATGGTTTGAGAAGGGAACAGTTGACAAATAAGCATAATTGCTAAAATATTTGAGAGGTGATAAGGACATTGCCACTCCTTGTCTAACCTTGCCCACAGAAGCTTAAATAAAATGCTGAACTGTGTTTGCATAAAAAGACATAAAACTTTTATTTGTGTGGCTATTTCACTTGTTTTGAAGCTAGTTTTTTATTTTTGAAGGCAGTTTTTTATTTTCTCTCCACTAGAAAGTCTGAGAGATGTTAATTTGGCTTCCTGTGTAGATGATGAAATAAGGAGGTTTTATACTTAGTACAAAGTTAGTGTTATTAAGCCAAATAACATTATAAAACTTTAGAATAAAAGTTGTTTATCCAGTCTGAAGTTATTGCCCTTGCACCTACTTGTCAGCTTCTAGTTGTTCAGTAGAACAGTGTTACTGTTTTGTTCCATTCGGAGCAGTGTTTGAAATTGCTTTCAAGAGGAATCAAGTTTTAGTAATAAAAGACTCACATTACAATATGGTATATGTGGAATGAATTTAGTATTATCCTACTGCATGAGGAATAAATGTGCTCTTCCTTGTAGCATTCAATTTTATCATAAGGTAAATTGTTGCCTGGAAATTTCAGATCTTTTCAAGTGTCTGTATTTAAGTGACAGTAAATATATAAGGAAGGAGTAGATGAGACTGTTACGGTGAGATTTTTTTTTCTAGACTATTTGGAAATATAAGGTAAAGTGTCATGGACATCTTTAGGAAAAAATACAGTTCCAAATAATTATTGCTTCGTGGTGTTCCTCCTGTTCTGATGGTGCCTGATGTTCCAAACATGAAAGATCAGTATCTGTGAGATATCGCTGGTACCCTTCTTATGTGGGAAGAGTATTTTGTACTGCTATTAAACAAAACACCAGACAATATGTAAGTGAAGGCTGAAGCAAATCTGCTGAGATAATTGGTGAGACTATTTGGTAGGCTCTTATATTTTTAACAAATAGAATTACAGATCATCTAAAAGTAAAGCTATCTAGTATACTTAAAAATTTTTCTATTTTGGTGAAGGTGAGGCTAAATATTGAGATTACCTCATGGGAAAAGGGGGTAGTTTTATGTATACTTCAAAACACATGTAGAAAGAAGGGTGAGGGTACAATACTACGTAATATCTAGCAATCTCATATTGTAAACCTTAGTTTCTTAAGAGATTTTCTAGGAAATATGTTTTTATTGTCATGATGCAAATAGAGAAAAAGGGGTAAAAGAAGTACACTAAATGCATTCATAACAAAGTTTATTGTAAATGGTAGTTACTGCTGTGCTGTGAGGAAATTTTATTGTAAGTTGAAAAAGATTTTTCATGTTGCCAGTTTGCTTTTTATTCGGTGCAATGTGAAGCTTGGTTTCTAAAGCAGCTGCTCTCACTTCTCAGCAGAGTGGTCCTTGAGGAGAAGGTGTAAGGCTCTTATTTACCATTAGATCATTAGAATTCTTTCATTATGGATAACAGTTTTATGCAATAAATTGTTATGATTCGCATTTCATGTAGGTAGATGATGGTAAATAGGCAGTCAGTTTTTAAGGGCTTTTGTGCCATTTGCCCAATTGCACATTTGAGCAGTAGATTGGAACAATCTTTTTCTTCTATGTGATTTCTTGATTCTGATTTGGGAAAGAAAGAAAAAAGTGTAAACTCAGCATGCTCTTCCTGATTGTAGGACATGAGGAATTAATCCAATACTTGAGTTCTTGTCTAGAGTATATATTTTTTTTTATTATAATTTGATTCAGTGTGGGAGTTCATTCCAAAATTGCCTGCATTTCTCTAGGTACAAACAAACAAGCAAACAAATAGAAACCCCAGAATAAGTGCAGGGTTTATTGCACCTGGGGTGCCTGCTTTGGGGAAGTGAAGTGGCTTGGCCATGAAATCACTGTTGTACTGTTAATAGGTAGAGGGAGGTGTGAGCATGCTGCAGAGATCAGCCCTTGGTTAGCTAGTAATTCTAAGGCAGCATTTTAAGTGAACTGATTGAAACTAAAGCAGAAAAATTTTATGATTGCTGCACTTCTAAGTGCTTTTTTTGAATAATTTATTGAATACTTTATCAGTGTTTTTTTGCTCCAAGGCACAAGAAAAAGGATTATTCTTTTTTTTCAACCTTGAAAGGAATTAATAACTGTAAATGGTTTAGAAAACAGTCTTTGGCTCCTGAATAAAAGTAGTTAGCTTGAAAGGAATGGACTAGAAGTTTTAATTTGGGTATGTATTATCTAAATGAATGTATTACTTAGTTAAAGAAATTCTCAGATAACATAGTGGCTTAAAGCTTATTCGTGTTGATACTCCATTTCTCACATGGTGGATTTAAATCAATTCTACATCAGGGTAATAAATATATAGGTAAATGTCATGTATAGCGCTAAGTAATTAAGACTGTCTGTGACGACAGAGGGTGTATGTAGTCCTGCATGACTGTCCATTGGGGGAAAAGGACAGTAAGAAAAGAAGATGATAAAAGAGATACATTATAGGAAATGCAATTTTGGTGCATTTTAACAGCATTAAGGACCAGTTCTTTTTTTTTTCCTAGTAGCACAGCATTTTGTTCCCAGCAGTGGCAAAAAGGAGATTGTTTTTAGGGAGAGATCACAGTCTGAGTACTTACACAACCTTGGCATACAGAATTGCTGTATTATATCAGGGGATACAATTCTGACTAATCCTTGCTGTGTTTGCTTATGTGTGGGATCATGAATTTCGCAGAATGGTTGAGGATGGAGGTCATCTGGCTCAGTCAAGGCCACCTAGAGCCAATTGTCCAGGACAGTGTCCTGGCAGCTTTTCAGTATCACCAAGGATGGAGACTCCCCAGCCTCCCTGTCTCAGTCACTCTCACAGTCAAAAAAGAATTTTGTGATGAAGGGAGTCTCTTATGTTTCAGTTTCTGCCCACTGTCTTTGTCACCTTACTGGGCACCACTGAAAAGAGCCTGTCTCCATCGTGTAGATTGATAAAGGTCCCCCTGAACTTTCCCTTCTCTAGTCTGAATTGGTCCAATCCCTTCTTAAACGTGCTGTGCATCTTTACAATCTCTACTGGCAGCAAGATCATTGGACATCGTATAAAAAAACATCTGCCGCCTACTTGTGTGCTATGTTGTTCTTTTAGTGTGGATTTGGTATATAACTGAATTTTCTACATTTGCTCTACGTATTGCCTTAGTGATTATGCAAAATTCCATAGTTTTCTTTGTTTCTCTGCCTCTCCTCCAACCTTCTTCTTACTTAGGTGACCCAAGATTTAAAAATATGAATTTTTTTTCTGGTTAAAATATTCATCTTGCAAGTTTCATATACTTTCTGAAATAGAGACATTTTTTATATTATCTGCTTTCTGTTTGCAAGTTGTTAATTATCAATTTTCTTTTATAGAGTTTGGCAAAACACAATAGGAGTAACATTGGAACAGAAGGTGGTCCTCCTCCTTTTGTACCTTTTGGGCAGGTATAGTGTACTTCTCTTTGTGACTTCATAAAAGTATCTGTATTGTGATATCTAGGTACCTTGTTCCAGTGAGGTAAAGGCTATCAAAACACCTTAGATCTTGATAATTTGGATATAAAAAATGTGCCTGTTAAAAAAAACCCCAAAACTGTGTTAATCCTGTCTCTTTGTTGTGCCAGTTTCCAGTAACATTTTTCCTCTCAATTTCAAAATTTAGTGTGTGGAGCCTTTGATTTTGCTGGTCAGATTGTGTAGGCACTAATGCAGTCCCTTCTTAAATGCCAAAGAATTTGGCAAGGATCGTCAAATTTCCAAGAGTCATCATGATTACATCACGATGTCTTAGCTACATGATCATATTCTTTATCTGAGGGTCTGCTAATCTAATGGAATAGTACTTTGGTCTTTTTTCAAATTAGAGTAGGCAGAAGAGTTAATTAAAAATTTCTTTTGCATTTTCAGAAATGTGCGTCTCATGTGCAAGTGGATAGCAGAGACCTTGATCGCAGAAAGACTCTGCAAATGACAAATACTGTAAAAACTGTTGCGGACAATGATGAATTTGAAAAGCAAAGAACAGCTGCTATTGCAGAAGTAGCAAAGAGCAAAGAGGTTAGAATGCATGTGTTGCAGCATTTTACTTACCGTGATTGATCTTTTCTTGTTAAGTATTTCTCTCTTAAATGACAAATGCTTTCTGATATTTGCCTGCTTATAATTCTACTCCTGTATCTTTAAACAGATGAATCAGAATTAGAGTCCTTTTGGATTGATGGCTGTGTTCTTATTTTAATAAAGCTAATAAATGTATCATAGTGTTTTATTGTAGGTATGATTTTGCTACCACTACTAAAAAATGAGGGGTTTACAATTTTGCTAATAAGATTTAAGTAATAAATGCAGGTTATCAATTTTCATCTGCTTTTTTAAATTCTCGAAACCCCCATGATTCCCTGAACTCAGTCTGAAAAAATTAGCTAGGAAATTTAGTTCTAATGTGTCAGGTTTTTATGTTCTCCTCTGGTCTTCTTTTTAGTTTATTTCTCAAATTGCTTAGTAAGTTGTAAAAACTAGAATTACATACCCTTTTTACAACCTCATTTGGGCACAGAGGAAAAAAATCCCTAACTAATAAATTAATCTTTTTCTGTGTGTGTGTAAATTAGTGCTTTTTTTGTTGACCCAGAGCATAATAATAAAAAAAAAATACCACTGCAACAGAAGTACTGCACTTTTTCTGCTAGCTAAATATTGAGGCTTATTTTCATTACTTCTGTTTGCTGAAATGTTATTCTGTGCTTATCTAAAGACCAAGACATTTGGAGGAGGTGGCGGAAGTAGCAGAAGCAATCTCAGTGTGAATGCTGGAGGGAATCGAAACAGGGAACTGTTCCAGAAAGAGAAGATAGCAAAACCAGAGGGGAAGAATGAAGGTGTCTACCGAGAACTGGTAAGGTGGAAGACTTAAATGGAATCTTAAGTGTGTAATATTAAAAACAAAACCCCAAATATAACAAGAAGACAATCAAAGTACCTTGAGGAACGATGACTTCCCTTTCAATTAATTTCGAGGTCTGCTTAGAATACTTAGGGTGCTTTTGTACCTTACTGAGCTAGTTGTGAGTTTCACTGTGATTCTGGGCTAAACATTTATTCAGTAAAATGTAAATACATATCTGAGAGGTTAGATTCTATTAAGCTTGGGATTTTGTAGGTTTTTTGTGGGGTCTTGATGTGTCTATTTTTGAACCTGTAGACACAGTGTTATATTCATGGCATTCCTGTTAGGAATGTTTTTGATCGCAGCTGTTGAAGTAGATGGCTAAGTGGTATGATTTTGGTGCGGCTGCAAGGTTATTTTCTGTACTTAGTGCTTTGTGATCCCTGCTTTGCCTTTTTGTCATCATGCTCTATACAGTTTGGAATAACAGAGCCTGCATTTCTGCAGAAGTAAATTGTTTGCATTTCTTTGCTTCTGTAAAACCTACAGCCAATTATATTTTCTCCATGTTTTAAGAAGTAACTGGGTTTTGCATTGGCTGTAAAAGTTGTGAAATGGCTCAAACAGGAACAGATGGCTAGTTTTGATATCCGTATTAGTTGGAGATATTTCTTTTAGTTTCATATAGACCAGGAGAATTTGTGCTTGAAAGCATGTAATAGTAGAACTGAAAACTAATGAATTTAAAACCATACTACTAATAAAATATCCCTTGATTAGCTGGTTCTTTTGAGATTGTATGCGAAGATTTTATAGAAAACTGAAATATTTATAATCAAACAAGAAATATTGTTTCAATTAAAAGTTAAAGAAAAATTAGTGTAAAATCTGGTGGGTTTATAGAGTGTTGTATTTATTACTTTTGTGTGTACCTTTTATTTCAGGTTGATGAAAAGGCTCTAAAACACATAACAGAGATGGGTTTTAGCAAAGAAGCAGCAAGACAGGCACTTATGGATAACAGTAACAGCCTAGAGGCAGCATTAAATTTTCTTCTGAACAACAGTAAACAGAAACCCATTCAGGGACCACCACCTAGAGGTAAAGCTTGCAAAGAGATGCTTTAAAACTGTTTACAAGCCAAAGAATTAGTGTATGGTGGATAGTAATGTAGTTATAGAAGGGCATATATGCATGTTTTTTTCCTGCAAGTTACGATGCATTGCAAACCTGAAAACAAATCCCTAAGAAAGGCCTCTGTGTATTACATTCTTGTCAAAAGTTTTGAATTAGAAGTCAGATGTTTAATTAGCCTTAAATGGGAAACATGTATCCTAGAATCACAGAAAGACATGGGTGAAGGGACCTTAAAGATCATTTTATTCCACCTCCCTCACACCCACTTCCCAGACAGAGAGGCCATCCACTAGACCAGGTTGCTCAGGGCCCCATCCAACCTGGCCTTGAACACTTCCAGGGATGGAACATCCACAGCTTCTATGGACAATGTGTTCCAGTGCCTCACCACCCTCGTAGTAAAGAATTTCTTCCTCATATCTAATCTAAATCTCTCCAGATTTTAGTTTAAAATTGTTCTCCCTTGTTCTATCACTGCCTTTCTGTGACAGAATTTTTTAAAGACAGAAAATACAAACATTTTGTAAATCAAATGAAAGCGTGTATGCACTTTTTTTTTTTATTCCCCATTCACGAAAAGCCTTTAATGCTTACAGGTAAGGGGAAGGGCCGAGGCCGAATAAGACCTGAAGATGAAGAAGAGCTAGGAAATGCCAGACCATCTGCACCGAGCACGCTGTTTGATTTCTTGGAATCCAAAATGGGTACTCTAACAGTAGAGGGTGAGTTACTGGAATTAATGTATCTGGAACAAATGTTGGACAGTGTTAGTGGAATTCTTTTTCCTAACTCTGTCATCTGAAAGTTGATTCCTAGAACTTCCTCCACAGTCAGTCATTAAAAAAAGAGAGTGCTTTGAGAATTGTCCTCCTTTGAAGAAAGGTCAAATAATTTGCTTTGCGATGGTTAGATGTCTAAAAGTCAGTAATTTGAAATAAGATGACATAAAGCATAGTTTGTTAATCTGATTGGATTCTTCCTCAATCATGAGTCTTTACTCATGATATCATAACTCTTCACTGTATTTATCAGAAATCTAAAGTACTCAAAGAAAATACCTTTCAAATATACCAGCATTCTGCATTACCTACAATGTTGTGAACTGTTCAGGTAATGAATATAATCACGTTTTCAGGAATAGGGAATGATGTTTGAGATACTTCTTGGTGACTCATTTTACTTACCAAAGATATGTTAGATTTTTTACAGTGAACAGAAAGGAAAACAATGGTTGTGTTTTTTGCTTACATTGCAAACATTGATTTTTCTTTGGATACATTTTGTGCTTATATTGAGATATTACAGAAGGCTTTTATGTTTGACTGAATGACCTTTAAAGGAAAATAAAAGAAATAATCCCTGTAGATTATATAAATTTCTTATTGTCAGTGATTTTGTAGTAAGTAAGTAATAGTAGTTTATCAGGACTTGTGAAATGAGTGAATTACTTTTTTTTAAACAATACTACTGATTGCTTAAGGGGACTTGCGTGATCCTTTGGATTTAGTACATGTACGTAGACAATAAAGCATAGTGTTATGTGTGTAAAAAACCAGAGATATTTGTTACATTTACTTCAGTTTACTTCCTCTTAAATAAAAATAAAAAGATTCCATAAATGTCATAAGAAGAAAAACATTATTTTATTAAAACTTTTTGAAGGTTTTGTACTCCTTCAGTTACCAAAGCTGCTGGTATATTTCTTAGCATGACACACAGGATTTTTGCTTTTACGTTTTTTATCACTATGTTGTTTTTTCTCGCTTTATCTGAGTAATCAATATGTAATCCAGTGTACTATTCCTGAACCATGCTTACCTGAAAAAAACTCAAACCCAACTTGTTAGCATTTTTGAAGAGTTAAAAGTGTTCTGATTATTTTGTGAAATTCTTTTCAATCTTTCTGCCTTTTTTTCTTCTGAAAAAAAAATAGATGCACTTTGTAATTTGTAAGGCTTTGAAGTGGTTGCTTAGTTTCATGTTCTTAGCTTTTATTTTCCTTACTGAGTGTGTATAGCCCATAGGATTGCATCTCTGTTTCTATGCCAGGTTTTACTTTTGCTTGCAAAGTCTTTTAAATGGGTTTTTTCAAGAAATACATGGCATATGTATTTTTTACTTTTAAAAGTCCTTTTTTCCTTGCCAAATTTGAGAAAAACTCTGCAGACTGATGAATTCAAACACATCCTTAAAATCATATATTGAAAGTTAATTTTCTGCCATGTCATTGCCTCTGTCTTTGAAAATAATTTCAGTTAAATTCTTAATTATTACTTAAGTTCCATTCAAACTGAGATGACAGGCTTTTTAAAAGTATTTGCAGAGTGATCTATCTGCAGTGACCATACTTAGCACTGTGAACTCTTCAGTCATGAATTCTGCATCCAGATGTCTGCAGAAAACAGGATATATATATTACTAGTACCTATTAAATTTTGTTTGATCCTGTCAGCCGTGAGCAGTAGAGACATGTAGTTTCACTCAGAATTCAAAAAGTGTTGGTCAGAAATGAAAGGCACGTTGGAGAAACGGATCGAAACAACTGAAATATGTAGTGTTACCTAGCCAAGAATGTCTCTTCATTGATTTTCCTGCACTGTAATACCCTAACCAGCATCCAGGCTGGCCGGTTTTTCTCCATTTATATTCACCAAACACTGTGCTATACTACCTATAAAAGAAGATAGATTGTTCTGCAGTATTTCTGGCACCTTGCTGTCCTGTATGGTCTCTAAAATCTCATATTGTTTTTTAAGTATTCAGAAAGAAAGAGGTTTGTGTAGGGGCAGTGGTTTTGAATAAATGAGCATGCCCCTATTACTGCATGTTTGCATGTGACCAGGAGCAGATAGATGATTACCTGGGATGGCCATATTTACCATTATTGCAAGCATTAAAGTCCTGTACACTTCAGACAGAGTGTAATTCCTTCTAAATGACTGAGAATCGATGTAATCCAAAAAACAGAAGGCGGTTTTGCGGAACTGAGCTAAATATTTTTTAATCCTGTGCTACACCAAATTTTCTTCAAAATCTTATGTGATCTGGGGAGAGAAAATGTCTGAAAAGAAGAATTGTTTCTCTTTTCAAGTACACAGAGGATTGATTTGCTTTGTGCATCCCACGTTGTTTTTCTTATCTGCTGTTTCTAATTGCACCTGAAACCTCAGTAGTGTAGAGCATCTCTAAATTCACTTCTGGCTGGGTGGTTCTATTGCTGAACAGGAACTGCAGAACTGTTGTTGAATTTTTTTCTTTGATTTGGTGCCTTTTCATACTTGCATTTAGACCAAGTAGAAAAGCATTTATGAATTGAAATACCTTGTATTTTTTTAGGAGATACTTATATTCTTTTTAAAAGATAAGACAGCACATTAAGTTTCTTGTTGTTTGCTGTTCGTTTTTTTTTTTTTTAAAGTACATATTAGTTATAAGAAAACATGTTAGTCTTTTGCCCCATAAGTGCTATCTTATGATGGGTTTTTTATGTTTTATCTCCTTTTTTCTGTTAATGAAATATTGTTTTAAGTAATTACAGCTGTCAAAAGTATTAAATACCTGACACCATGATCTGCTGGCTCTTTAATTGTAAACACAGCATACTGTAAACATACTTTATTTAAATGAGACGCAAAGACATATCCTTAGCTTTAAACTGCATGTGTATTTATTTATTTATTTTTAACTGTGAATGGTTGGTGGCACCTACAAAAGTATTTCTGTGTTGAAATTAAGTAGTTTGAATTTTGGCAAGAGAAACCTCCTGACTGCAAGAGATAACACAAATAAGTAGACAAAATTGCTTTCAATTAGCTGCTTATGCTTGCACTTGGATAATTTCTGCTACTGGACACAAAAGTTTTTTTCCATTAATCCCCTTATTGTTTTCTTTTGTTATGAGAAGCAACTCGTCTATCTTTGCCAGGTTAAATAAGTAAACACAAGGATTATCAGAGAGAATAAGACAATACCAAGAGCTCTGGCTGTAGTATTAAGGAATAATGAACATTATTCTTTATATAGTCCCAAATAAATTAGATGTTTGAAATGAATTGGTAATGCAACACAACGTAATTAAAAAATATTTGTTTCATTCTTTGGTCACACAATTTATTTGAATATCTGGGAGCAAGGGCACTTGGAGGGGAAAAAAGTCTGACTTTTTGGAGTTAAAAGAAATTTGTAACATTTGAAATCTGCCATGTAGTAGCCATGTTTTCAACAGACACGGAACGCTATTGGCAAGAGATCCAAATTGAATGATAGTCATATTTCTTATTTAGCCTTACTTCTAAAAATTTAACTTCAGTCAGAGCTAATTGTGACTATCAAGAAAATCACTTATCTTTGTTGTATTGGTATGTTAGCATTGATGTTATATGTTACAAGGCTTGTACTTTTATTTTGTCTTCAAATATAAAAGAAAAATATAGTAAATTTCATACATTTTAAAGAATAATAAAAAAAACTGTCAATTTTTGTTCCAGTCCTTTAATCCTGTTAGTTAAAGTTTGTAGTGAGTACAACAGCAGAATATTTTGGATTTTTGTCCACTTCTTTATTATCACTCTCCTCCTCAGCTTGTATTTATTTTGTTTCAACAGAAACATGCACTCAGGTCCCCGTTCCTCAGTGTTGCTACATTTTAGAAAGAATGATATTGATATTTATTTAACTTGACAAAGCTATTGAGTAATGGGAATTTTACTTCATGACATGAAGTGTGTGCAAATGTATCACTAATTCTCTTCTAATTTTTTAATCTTTTGGCCAGTACAAGATAGAACATGCCCTGGAGGTAGCTGTCTCAAAGACATGCTTCCATACAATTACATAAAAATAATATTCAGTTCAAGAGGAGAAACCCAAAACATTGCACCACTGTGGGAAGGGCTGCAGTCTTTGAATTTAACCGCATTATTAAACATGATAAAATCCACAGGAGAGGACCACAGGAAACCGAAGTCTTTAAATTCCATTGTACATTGAGCAGTGCTTTATAAATTGTGTTGGCTGGGATTTCCAAGTGCAGCAGGTCCTGCTGGTTTCTTGTAATCAGGGGAATGTGATTGGTCCTGTATGGTCCTCTTGCGTCATCACATAAAAAAGCCAAAATCAGTAACGTCAGTGAGCGAGGGTTCCAAACTGACAAATGCTACTTGTCATCTCAAAACTTCCCAGTAGATGACAAGAACCTTATAATTAATTTTGGAATGTATTTTTTCCAGACCATGTTCCCAAACCTCTGGTTACAATGATTATGACTGGGTTAAGCCATCTCACTGAGAGTAGCTTACTAAATCTTCTTGTTAAATGCCAAATTAATATTTGTTACAGCCCTGTGGGAAGCACTACTTTTCTAGGAACAGTTGCTAATGGTTTCTTGGAGTTGGGGCAGGAAGTAGAATTAGTTATGGTAGGCAGTCTGTGAATGGGATCCCTTGATGCTTTTTTTGCTCCCTATTTCTCATAAAGAAACTTCAGAATCCCTTCGTTTTTTTGGTGATCAGGCCAGACAGCACAAATACACGAAGAACCAGTACTACTCTCATCTCCTGGCTTTTTTTGTTGACTACTGTTGACAAAGTACTATTTACTGTTACTTGGCAGTCTCCATTTGTGAGTGATTTATGCTTGAACGTCAAAGAATCGGTTAATGTGTCCTGCTCATTCAAGGCTGCCGTGTATGATGCAGTCCCCAGGGAAGCTTTTAGCACAAAAACTGCACCTCTGTAGAAAACATAAGTTTATTGGATTTTGCATACCTTAAGGTTAGACTAAAAAAAAAGTCAGGTGTTTTGTGTCAGCCTTTGTATGTCACAGTAAAGAGACCTAGAAAAAAATACCCGTCTTTGCTGTTTTGAAATTTTCTAGTCACTTTACCCACTGTCTAACATGTAGTATTATTTTAACTTCCCACTACTATTTAAAAAAGAAAATCTGTAATTGCAGGATGCAACACAGTTTCAAATCAGCTTGTTGCTTTTATGTTATGATCACATTATGTTGAGTAGACAATAGCTAAAATTACATGCTATGAGATTGAATAGAAATTCCAGTAAACTTTTTTGAATTACAGAAGAGTATGTCTATGTTTTAGTTTTTCCTCAAGGCTTTAACTAAGCTGTAACTGCTTTGCATGCTTTTGTGTTTCATAGAGTCCTTGTATGTACTAAGTACTGTCACTACCCATCTCAGCTCAGGAAATGTTTATTCATTTAGAAAAAGGGCAAAGCACAGCCTTCAAGGGGAAACGTTTTGAGTCTAAGTCAAACCTAAAATCCTGCCACTTAGCAAGGTATTATCATGCCCAATGAACACATTCCTGCTTTTTTTGTGTTGGAACAGTGACTTTTATTTAATAATTTTAATGTTACAGAATATTAAACAAGATGATTTACAGTGAATTAGGTTAGAGTTTTATATGCATTTTTCTTTAATGGAGTGTACAAGAGAGTAAACATTCAGGGGTCATCAAACTGTTCAGCCCTTTCATGTGTAATTAACGTTAGGAATAGACATAAGAGCTTAGGTTGGGCACAGGGAGAGTGGAAGCCTGAGCATTTTACTACCAGAAGAGAAGAGGTATAAATTACGAATGTTAAGAACAAAGACTGTTAATTAATTAATTAGGAAGTTAAATCTTTCTAGATGATAGGAAGTCTGTAAGATTGGTATTATATAGAAGTGGAAAAGCATAGTGAAGATACTTGGTGAAACGCTACAGATAAAAAGTAAAGGAAAACAGTATTGTCGTGTCTCATTTGTAAAAAAGAAATAAAGAGGTACTTTTAACTATAAAGGTTTTATGCTAACAAAAAATGGTGTAATTATACAAGATTTAAAGTCATCTTTGCATTTTTGAAAAGAAAATGAAAGAAACAGAGGTCCTGAAAGGCACAGCTCTTTAGAACACTGGACAGATCATAAAAATAAAAGTGACTGACGTTATCGTAGAAATGATAGGTCAAAGGATTTGGGTTATCCCATAACCACTCTTATTTCTTATTTATGAAACTCTTGCATCTTTCTGAGTAGTATATATTTACATATTGATGCATTAAAAACGTGATGGGTTTCAAAGTAATAAATTACAGAGTAAGATGTATTTTTACCAAGATCATGTTCATGCTAAGCCTTATGTATGCTTATGTCATGTTAAAAAATAAAAACACTAGGTCATTTTAGTAAAACAAATGTGACTTCTAAAAGTTATACTATGTCAAATATATGTAAAAATAGAGCTAGATTCTTATTGGGCAATTTAGTAAATTAAATTGATAAAAATTCTGTGAGATAATAATAATAATGTGATGCTTGGAAGTATTTTTCTAAAAAAAACCAAACCAGGTAAAATTTACATTTTAACTTTAACTTGCCATCTAGCATGTAATTATGAAGGTTGATACATTTGCTGTCAGGTATCAGCATTCATTGTTTCTAGTGGCAGCATTCCTTTCCTTGCGAGTGTCTGAGAGCCTGAGTGCACAGTCCCACCAGGCCCATGCACACACCAGGCTTATGGACACAGGCGAGAGAACGACACCTTTGCAGCCGCCCACATGGCCCAAAATTGCTCATATAAACATGAATCCCTCTATGGGTTTATGTTTTCTTTTTCCATCAGGTTTAAAGTCTGCTAGCAGATCTCATACCCAGCCACCAACACACACAGCCCTGTGAGTCTCTCCTGGCCAGGAGACCCCTAACCTCTGGTACCCACCTCAGACACCTCTGGTCCATCTTGTTGGCTGGTACAGCCTGGAGCTGGTAGGGGGGTCACATTAGTGTACTTTATATAGATCTGGCCACTATGTGAGCCTGCACCTGGGGTCTCCCTGGTAGATGGCCTTCAGGACCCGTGGTCTCTCCAGTATTCAGCTGCTAGGTCTTCCTTGTCCCAGTTACCAGCTTATCCTGCCTCAAGTTGACCAGTAGGTTTGAAAACATGTCCCCTCACATACACAACAGAGAACTTAAAAAGAGAATTTAATAAGGAGATGAGACAGGTTACAGTGATCGCATGCAGGAGTGTATTGACCAGGAGCCTACTTACTTGCAGCTCTCCTGTTTAATCTCACTTCTTTTTTTCCCCCTGAGTTCATTTCTCCCCTCCTTTTGCTCTTCACCTAAACAACCCATTAAAAATTCCTTTTTTTCCTAAAAAGCTCATAATTCCATAAAGAGTTTCACAGATACCCACAGCTCCCTTCCTTTCCAGCAGGCCATAGCATCTTTCCTCTTTCTTCGGATATTCATGATAATCTTGTCTTTATTCTCATCAGTTAAGAGTTCTGGTTCTTAAAGGTGACGCTTGAGCAGGTCCCGTTATGGCTCACTGATCAGAGTCTCCAGAGTCCTGGGCTTTGCTACTATTCTGTTATCTACATTTTGCCAGCTGTGTTCATTTTATCACTTCTGTTTCTTGCCTTTTCTCATTTATACTGAATAACTGTTAACAAGGTATTTTTACAGAAAGTTTCAGTTCAGATTAGAAGTATTCCCTTTTCCTCCTCATTTTCCTCCCTCTTCATTTCTCCATCTTGGAATTATATTTTTCTGTTTTAAATGGCTCTTACTCAAGTGAGTTGTTGATGTCCATAGGGAGGAACGAGTAATCTCATGGAAATTTATGCCTGGCTTTTCTCTTGCTCATGGGTGGTTTGGTTCTAAGTACAACCCAGAGTAGTGTTTTCCAATAACTAGGAATTGCAGTTCAAATGTGTCTGATAAATTCTCTGTGTGTACCATTCCATTTCCGTGTCACAAGGGTGCATACATTTCGAAAGAATACTGTTGTTTTATCAGAATCTGAAACAGTATTTCTAAAATGTATTTGTGTGAAATATGTTAATTGAAATAATTTTTTTCTTTGTAGAACCAAAATTGCAATTTCAGCCACCACATCAAGTACAGCACAAAGTTATGAATACAGAACAGAATGGCATCAAAGAGAATCATTCAAGACACGTTTCTCGCAATGACATGAGACAACCAAGGAATGAGAAACCCCCTCGTTTTCAAAAGGATTTTCAGAATTCAAGGCAGGCTTTGGAAAGTGGTGGGTTACCAAGAAACAGAGGTCCTGAAAGGCACAGCTCTTTAGAACACTGGACAGATCATAAAAATAAAAGTGACTGACGTTATCGTAGAAATGATAGGTCAAAGGATTTGGGTTATCCCATAACCACTCACCAGAGTGATATTACTTTTAAAAAAAGAGATAACATGCAAAACAGAGTAGGAAAAGGAGTGTCTTTTACAGAATTCAAGGAAAACTCTGCTGCTCAAGATGTGACAGACAACAATAACCAGAAACGTGGGAAAAGGGAAAACCAAACACACAATTCTGAAAATTTTTGTGATAGGAAGGCACGAACAATAAGTAGTGAAGCCTTTATGGTAAAAAGTGAGCAACATTTTGGTGTTAATAATGATTACCAAAATCCCAGTAGAACTGATAATTTTAGTGCTGTACCAAATGGAGATACTGACCATCATCAGAAAGGAAGACGAGTAGGACCTATCAAATCGTCAGGACCCACTGCTATCCCATCTTTTGATGATAAAATGTTGTATTACAACACCGGTCCTAAAAGAAGAACTGGGCCCATCAAACCAGAGAAAATATTGGAGCCATCGATTCACATGGAATATGGAAAAAGTTGGAGACCGGGGGATGAATGTTTTGCTCTTTACTGGGAAGACAACAAGGTATGCCTTTGCCAAATGAGAGGTGTCTCAAATTGTACCTCAGATGTTTTCTTTATGCACATGTGGGAGATATTTAGCACACTACTACAGAGACATGGCCTTTGTTCATAGGTGTGTAGTGTGCTTCTTGCCTAGCTCCGTGCTCTGTTTTTCATGTTCATGAGGTACATCACTTATATTCATTGCACAAAACTTTCAAGTGCTTAAATCAAGTCCTTGTTTCTTTCATGTAGTTGGAGTTTAGGATGACTTAAGCTCCTCATTGAAGCATTTGACTTAAGTGCTGAAAATTCGAAGGGCTGAATATGAATCTAGGTGCCCATATTCTTTGCTGAGGAACAAAACTAGGATGCTGTGCTATCTAGAATATCTGTAATGGTAGATGTGTAATACCTTTTTCTGGAACAAATCAACATGCAACCTTTAGCAGCGCAAAGGAAGACTAAAGTCTGCAGGAATGGGGCTGTAAAAAACCTGCCACTTTTCTTTCAATCATTACAGAACAGAAATGGCAAAAGGCTAAATTTTGATTAGCACTAGTAGGCTATTAGCTAAAGAATTTGTGGGACAAATTAATTATGCTGCATGATAGTTTTGTATTACTGATTTTTTAAAAGTTTAAATACTTTCTTTTCAGCTCTTTTTCCCGTAAGATTTCTCCTGCAGCATAACATTTTGCCTTCTTCTCCTTTGCTAAGAAAGTTTTAGACTTTTTCTTGATTTGTCATCATCTGTTCAGAAGTTCTTTGCCACTCTTAATGGGTAGCATATTTGGGTTTTGGCCCTTTCTGATAATCTGAGAACTATCTTAAATATTGTTGTTCTTTGAGTATGTTTTAAACACACCTTTTTCTGCTTTTTAAAAATTTTTTATTATGTCTACTTTATGTTATTTATTTAAAGTGTTTTCCATTTTTTTTGGTCTGCATTAGCTCAGCAGCATAACTTTATTTTTCTTTCTTTTGTTGGTATGACTAAAACTGATAATATACCATGCAGGATTTTTGGTAGTGGCAACATATAGTCAGTTGACTGTCTTAAATAGGAATATGTAGCTTGAGTGGATGAAATAGTGTGAAGTATAATGGCATATTACTGAATTGTTTCTTATTTTGAGAAGCGTACTTGCATTACTGTGAAATAAGATTTTGAAATTCTGGAAGGTACAAAACTTGGAAGATAAATGCATAGGAGATAAGCCCAGACTGTTACCTGAAGAGTATTCAGCAGATTAGAAGGTGTATTTTGGACAATAATTGGTTTCTTGGTAGTTAAAATAAATGCTGCTACTCACTTCTAGGACAATTTTGAAATGTGATAGCAAAATACAGTACTGAGCTTAACTATGTTAGGAGGCAGTAATTTTTTTGTGTTCAGTCTGATAAAAGTGATTGATTACCTTCAAGAAAGTTATATTTGCATAAATGTAAAAAAAAAAAATCACGTTTTGTGTTTAGAAAAAGGACTTTTTGAAGGGGCAGTTTTATCATCTTTTCATTGTATTTTTATCATGTTTTATTATGTGAAAAGATAGGTATACAAGTATATACAGTGTATATGGCTGATAAGCACTTACAGACATATATTTTAAGTAGACATCTTACAGTAGCATTTCTCTGTCTGCAGAAGCATTTGTGTTAGTGATGAATTTGTTTTGCTTTCAGAGAGATGAAAACAGGTCTTTGAAATGCTCAGTCTACTTAAATACGCTGTGTATTTTCTCAATGAGTATTCTAAATACATTCTGCCTTGCCCTTGGAGTCTGTCATGTGGAATTTTAAGATACCTGGTTTAATATCTGGTACAAATTTAAAACAAAATATAATACCGACTAAGACTAAATACATATACACACACAGAGACATATATGAAAAGGAAATTGTTAAGTATTTGTCGTGTTTCTGGTTGTATTTTATGACCTTTGAAAATTTCTCTTTTAAGTTCTACCGGGCAGAAATTGAAGCTCTCCATTCTTCTGGGACAACTGCAGTTGTTAAATTCAGTGATTATGGAAATTATGAAGAGGTGCTTCTCAGCAACATCAGGCCTGTTCATGCAGACACGTGGGTATGTGATAACAAATTGTATTAAAAAATATAAACTACATAGTCTGTACAAAATATGTACCTCTTAAGCAATTGATGCCTACTCACGCAAAGAATGCTACCTACATGTTTAGAAAAATAGTTGTGCAAATACATGAACAAAATCTCAGATTTTAGTTGTCTATATGAAGCCTGATAGACATGTATTATAGTGTGGTATTCTTCCTGTATAATAAATTTCAATTGTATTGTTTGAAAATGAATAATTGATTTGTCAGCCAAACAGTTTTATGCATGTTTTCTCTCTTAAAAGTTGTTACTTACTCTATTCAACCCAGTTTTTTGTTTTATTTCATGTACATTGTATGTTGTTCTGTAAGGGTGAGGAAACAGTCATTTAAAACATATGTTCTGAAGCTTTTCACTACATGTGTATGTATGACTAAAAATAGACATCTGTATCCCTTTATTTTGTATCATGATTTTATTCTTGTTTCAATGATTTCTTCTTTGCCAAATATTGTGGTGGTCATGTATGCATAAAAATCTGTTTTATGAAGTTTAGAATGTATTAGCCTTATAGAAGTTGGAAATTTCAAAAGGCTTTACTAGTGAATATCATGGAAACAGAGATACATTTTGATTTAAAAAAATATCAGGAATGCACAATTCTTTGCTGTTTACTCTTACTATAAAAGGCTGCACAAAAAATATACATCTGCATATTGATTCCTTAATGATGGGTTGACTGTGCTTATTTTAAGTTCTTACTTTTGGGCCATAGAACCATATTACTTACTGCTACAAAGGCTAAACAGTCAACTCCCGTTTCTTCCCAGAGGTCTTTTAACATGTATTGTTGCCTGTAGCTCTCAGATGCCATTATGGCCTCTGAGATGGCCTTTTTGTACTTAAAAAGATACCTGAAGCTCTTCCCAGCGGATGCATTGCTGCTTGTATGAAAATTTACCCTTTTTTCCCACTTCTTTTTGTCCTACTAGCTGACCTGTAAGGTGCTAGTTACTTACTGTGTGATTGTATTATTTTAACCCTTTTTCTGGGTTAATAATCAGACTTTTCTTCATTTGATTACAGTTTTGGGAAGTGGCTTTTATTTTACTTTAAGCCACTGAAAGTTAGCTCTCACAGTCTAAGAACTTGGCCTAGTATTTAGACTTAAGTTGATCCTAGTAGTGAGGTGGTCATTTTTTCTGCCTCTTCTGCCTATGTCTGACCATGTGTTCTTCCTCATCCCTCTCCTCCCATGTTTGATTGTCAGTCACATAGCCACAGGATGAGTTGAATGAAATGGACCACATTTTTGTTCCCCTGGGCTGGCTTATTTTATTTCAGAGTTAGTTTGTTAAAGCTGACACAAGGGTGGGACAATGTATGGAGAGGGCATTCTGACAAATAGTACCATTGTTCTGACATCATGCTGCATCCTGATTGAGTCATTGAGGCTTCCTCTGTTGTTACTGGAGACAAAAGAGGAATTTCCAAGGACTTTCAGTCCATTCAAAAGTGAAAGATACCTTTCTCAAGGTTCTTTTTTCTCTCGAGGGAGCCTAGTTGAATTGCATAAATTCAAACAATGAAATTTCAGATCATTATAGTTACACAAAATAAATGTCAATCAATATCTTTACAGTAAACATCATTTTAATGGGTTGTTTTCTGACAAATTACTCTTTTGTTGCTAGAGGGTCCTTGCAGCTTTGGGATTTTTGCAGAAGAAAGTTGAGGACCTACCTCTTCACATCTTTGTGTTTGGGTGCTAAGCAGAATCCTCATTATGCATTTGCAGTTCTTAATCACTTAATTGATACTCAGGTTTGTCTTTTAAGCTGAACACTGTTGGTCATTTTTCTTTATCTCTGTGTTCTTATTAATATATAAATCTAGATAGCATGCATGAATGCAAAATGATGTTACCATGCTGCTTAATTCTTTGACTTAAGATTCAAGTAACTTGGTTGTATTTCCTCTTTACAAGAGAACAAACCAGATTTTAAACTGACTTCAGTGGAAGAAAAGTAATTACTGATCATTGCTATTGGCCCCAAGAAGCATGTATTACTGGAAATACTATGCTGATTTTTATTTCAGCTGTTCCAGATAATTTCCAGATAGCTAAGTTCCTTGGGAAGATGTTTTTGCAGGTGCTTGGATCCATCAGTGCTGGTCACTTGTTAAACATCACCTCCTAAGGGCAAAGGAACAAGCAATTCCCAAAAGTCAGAGGTCAAGCAGGCGAGGCAGAAGGCTGGCTTGGCTGAACAGCAACCTTCTCTTGGAAATATAGCAAAAAGGAAAGGTGTATGCCCAGTGGAAGCAGGGTCAGGTGGCATGGGAGGAGTACGGAGATGCTGCTTGCCACTCTAGGGAGAAGATTCATGCATCTGAAGCAGAGTTGGAGTTGAAGCTGCCGGAAGTGTGGGGGGCGATAAAAAAGAGGTTTCTTTCAAATATATTAATATCAATAGGCAGTGTCAAAATAACATCAGCCCGTTACAGGACGAGGATGGTCACCTCACAAACAGGGACAAGGACAAGGCACAGGGGTTTAGCACATTCTTTGCCTCCATCTTCAACATTGATGATGGACCAAGGGAGTCTAAGTGCCCTGAGCTGGAGAACTATGACTGCGAGAATGGTCAGCTCCCAGTTGACGCTGGAATTGCGTGGGATCTGCTAGTCCAGCTGGATCCTTAGAAATCTACAGAGCCTGATGGGATTCATCCAAGAATCCTCAAACAGATGGCTGATGTAATCGTAGAACCTCTCTCAACGATTTTTGAGTGGTCTTGGGAATCTGGAGAGGTCCCAGCTAACTGGAAGCTGGTGAAATCTGTCCCGATTTTCAAGAAAGGCAAGGAGGACCCTGGAAACTACAGACCTTTCAGTCTCACTTCAGTGCCTGGTAAAATCATGGGAAAGATTATTCTGAGAGGTATTGAAAAACACCTGGAGGACAATGCACTTATCAGTCACAGCCAGCATGGCTTTGTGTGGAGAAAGTCCTGCTTGTCAAACCTGATTACATTCTATGACAGGGTAACCCACCTAGCTGACCTAGGAAAGCCAGTTGATGTAATCTTTTTGGATTTCAGTGAAGCTTGTGATGCTGTCTCTCACAGTATCCTTCTGGACAAAATGTCCAACCCACAGCCGGATAAACACATCATGTGGTGGGTGAGCAGCTGGCTCATGGGTCAGGTGCAAAGGGTTACAGTGAATGTGATCACATCAGAGTTGTGGTGACCGGTCACTAGTGTGGTTCTGCAGGCTTCATACTCAGCCCTGTGTGCTCTTCAACATTTTCATTAACGACTTAGACATAGGTCTCAAAGGAATAAATTTGACAATGACACCAAATTGGGAGGAGCTGTCAACTCCCTTGAGGGTAGAGACCCAGACAAATTAAAGGGCTGGGCACTCACCAAATGTATGAGGTTTAACAAGGACAAGTTCTGGACTCTCCACCTGGGATGGGGCAACCCTGATTGTATGTATACACTAGGGAATGTGAGGCTGGAAGGCAGTGCTGCAGAAATGGACCTGGGGGTCCCAGTCAATGGCAAGTTGAGTCATCATTGTGCCCTGGCAGCCAGGGGGGGCAACTGTGTCCTGGGGGGCGTCAGGTACAGCAGCATCAACCAGTCAAAGGAGGAGATTGTCCCGCTCTGCTCTGCACTGGTGTGGCCCCACCTCAAGTCCTGTGTGCAGTTTTGGGCACCGTGATATAGGAAACACGTTAAGCTGTTAGAGAGTATCCAGAGGAGGGCAGCAAGCATTGTGAAGGATCTGGAGGGGAAACCTTGTGGGGAACAGCTGAGGTCACTTGATTCGTTCAGTCTGGAGAAGAAGAGACTGAGTGCAGACCTCATTGGAGTCTTCAACATCTTCATGAGGGGAAGAGGAGGGGCAGGTACCCATCTCTTCACTCTTGTGACCAGTGACAGGACTCAAGGCATGAAATGGCATGAGTCAGGGGAGGATATCAGGGAAAGATTTTACACCCAGAGGGTAGCTGAACACTGGAACAGGCTCCCCAGGGCAGTGGTCACAGCACCAAGCCTGACAGAGTTCAAGAAGCATTTGCACAATGCTCTCATGCACATGGTGTGATTCTTGGGATGTCCTATGCAGGCCCAGGAGTTGGACTCGATGATCATTATGGGTCCCTTCCATTTAGCATATTCTGTGATTACATGATTCTTAATATTTCTTAGCTGTCTGTACTGAAAACTTGTAGTAATATGCTGTATATGAGTTCTGATGTCCTAATTCAGACTCCTTTTTGAAAGAGTTGCTGATACTGAGAAAAGATTTAGTGAACTCTATTAAGGCATAAAATTAGTCTATCTCTTAGAATTGATTATTCTTTATTATTTGTTTCAGCACTGTTTGTTTAGTACTCATGTTGAATTTAATTTTTTGTCCAACAAATATAAACAGATGAAAGTATACCACTGGGAGGAAGAAAAAAAAGCAAAGCAAAATATTTCTTGGCTAGTCACTTGAAAGAACAGCCAAAGTACCACAGTGACCTTACTTTGATGACATTACATATTATTTAAGCACCTGAGCTTCTGGTCTGCTTTTGGCAACCTTTATAAGTGATTTTTGGTCTGTTTGGTTTTTTGGTAGGTTTTTTTGCTTTGTTTCGTTTTCTCTTGTTTTAACTGTAGATCAAATCTGCCTCATATTCTCAGAATGCATTGTGCTTACCACCTTAATGAAAAAAGTACAACTAGATGGCCAAGACTCCTTGGTAATTGATTGTGTACTGTCCATTACCCAGTTTGCCCAGAGTTCTTGTAAGTTTTCAGTCTGTCTGGCACCTTACATGCAGCTATTTATCTTTCTGGTGGCTGGAAGTAGAAGATAAAGCTGAGTTTTACATTAGGTAAACCAAAAAGTTAGTGGGGAATTTTTTTCAATAATCACATACAATACCAATATAAATACATTTAAGAACACTAAAACTGTTTATTGTTTTTCTTAGTGCCTGAAAAATATGTCCTAGGTATGCAATTCATAAATATTTTTAATAATAAAACTGCATTTGGATTCTACTGTTCTAGAGTTCTTATAAGTGTCCTGTATGTAACACTACAATACTGTATTCCTCTAGTTCCCTCAATGTAGGAGGGGTCACTTAATTAAAATATTATAATCCAAATAAAAAAAAGTCTCTGAAACGCCATTGTAGAAGTAAGAACTGCTTGTTTTTTTCTTGTAAACAATGTAAAATTATACTAACAACTGAAAAGCATTGAAAGGACCTTCCTGAATCACTTAATAATTTGTTCTGTGGAAAAAAAAATAAAGTCAAGATAATACTTTAAACTCTAAGTCTTAATTTCATTCTCTAATTTGTAGGATATTTTTCCCTTAATAAATTATGAAAATGTGTAGTCTAAGTGCTTATCTTGTGACATTTTTCCCCAAAGCCAAGTAAGTCTTTGCTTTGTTTTCCATTCTCTATTTCCTTAGTAATGTCATAGACCTTTTCCCACCCTATTTACACTACAATTACCTTTCTACTACTGTATGAAGGAAATAAAGATCATAGTGTTCCCTATATATGTATGCAGTTTCATGTATATATGTTATGGCCTTAACTGATTGTTCTCTAAACAAGCTGGAATTCTTACAGATTCTTTGCTTACAATTATTCTAATTCCTTAAAAATTCCAATTATGAAGTGAAGCCTATAGTTCAGCTTAGTTTCCTCGTCCTGCACTATCTTGCACTGTATTTCTGCGTAAAGATACAAGAAAGCAGAAATTATTATTAAGGCATAAATATTATACATATTCCTGGTTTTTCTATAGTTTGTTTTATTCTGTGGAGATTGAAAATCCACTTTACAGCTTTTCTCAACTCATTCCTCCAGTAAGGAATGAGCTGAGGAAAGAAAACAGCAACGGATCTTGGATTGCAGTTAATTCTTGCTGGCAGACAGGTCAGAGTTCAAGTTTGATAACATCGTGTCTTGTCACAGAGCTTTAAGAGCTTCTGTGTGTGTTGAATTGCCTTAAACTGTAATTCAGGGCTTGATCATACCTGTCCCATTTCAGGTAAGTGAAGAGGTAAACTCCTGTTAGTTTTCTGAAGGTGTTCGAACCTCTCCGCAGGAGTGTAAAGAGCGGTGCTGAAAATCGCTAAATGGTAGAGGGTTACAGCTGCTTCTTTAAGCTGGAGAAGACTTTTGCCTACCTATTTTATGGAGGTGTTAAACCCATTCAAATGTCTTTATGACAGGCTAATAACTGCTTGAAGGATTGGGTGCTGTTTGTTTATGACTCTTAGGCCTGCATGGCCTTGGCATCACACTATGGTCTTTTGTGTTGTGTGTCAAGCAGGAAATCTTTCCCACTGAATAATTAGGTAGGTGGAGTAGATAGATGCATCCTGGTTGGATCTCCTACCTAGCTTCTGTCCTCATTGACTACATTAAAAAACAAGGCTGGTAAAAGAGAATGGTGCAGTCTACTTAATCAGTTCTAAGACTCCTGTAGATAAAATGTCCCTGAGTATTGCATCAGAGAAGACTTTGGTGTCTTTAATTCTTTGGCTTCTGTACTGTTAGGAAAATCTGTAGAATTTTACAGTTCAAAATAATTCAGTGACTCAATTCATTAAATGAAGGCTGAGTGTTTTGGACTACTCATCTTCCAGAGTGGTGGTGGATATTTATTGGAATTAATCTAAAACATTACTAGTGTGAATTTAGTTTCCACAAAAGTCTATCTTTTGGCTTTATGAAGGCACTTGAGATGTAGGCAGTAATTTTGCTGGGATGTGCCTTACTTTCCATCTTGTCAAGATGTGGTGATTTCAGTTCCCCCTGTCCTGCTAGGCTGAAAAATTGCTTTTCATAGTCTATTTTAAAGTGCAGGCACTTGGACTTGTTGAACCTCTTACAGTTGGTCCACTGATCCAGCCTATCCAGATCCTTTGTAGAGCCATCCTGCCCTCCAGCAGATCAACACTCCCACCCAACTTGGTGTCATCTGCAAACTGACTGAGGGTGCACTTGATCCCCTCGTCCAGATCACTGATAAATGCATAAAGCAGACCTGTCCCAGTACTGAGCCCTGGGGAGCACCATTTGTGACCAGCCACCAACTGTTCTATCCTGAAGCAGTATGAAAAGTTCCTAATGTTTTTAAGCATATTTTGCCCATCATCATCTTTTGAACCTAATGTAGAACTTGCAGGATGACATGGTCTTTTTTTTTTTTTTAAGTCATGGTTATTAACTGAAATATTGGTGCAATTCCTGTGTTGTCTCATGGGCAGATTTTGTTTCAAGACTCTTTTAAATTGCTGTGTCTCTGCGCTACCTGTATGCAGCTTTGTCTTGGTTTTTAATTAGGTGCTGGTTTATATATATTTCTTTAGAATTTTTCTGTATATTTATGGAAATAAATTTTGCCATGTTTTACTTTCTGATTTTTTTGTGTGCAGTCAGTCATTCACAAATAAATTCACATAGGTGTTTGCTTACTAAATATACCCCTCTGTGTGGGACTTCGGGGGTTCATTTGTCAAATTCTGTCACGGCTGAGGTCGTGCACACAGCCTTCTTTTTCATGTAAAATGTCACCAAAACTCTCTTATTCCCTGTTAAGATTTTGATAGTGATTTGGTTTCCTAACAGGACACAAATTAGATAACTAGATATTAGATAATTAGAAATTAGATCATTTCTCATGGCATCACTGAGTGTTTTCTTTCTGAAATTTATGTTGGACTTTCTGTTTACATGCTAAAACAGGTTCAGCAATATAGCAGATACTTCCCCCTCCCCCCCATCCTTCTATGGACTTATATGGTTTTCCTCACAAGTGCCCTTCATGCAGAGAAACTGAGTGCTGATTTTCTTTTCCCAGTCTATTCTTTTTTGCTGTAGTTTAGGACTGTCTGTATTACCAGCCTGGTAAAAACACTTCCAGTTTGTGGCTTTCTTCTGGATGAATGGAGAAAACCTGATGTGTCCATTGGTTCTGTGTTCATTTATATAGTATATCTCACTTTAGTGTATCAACTTTTCTTTCAGAAATTGAAAATAAACCTTTAAATATTTATAGTTTGATATTGATACTGCTCAGTGAAGAAGCTTTTCACTAGTGAAAGGGATATGGTCTAAATGGCTTAAATACGTACTTGTAGGAATTTTTAAAGTCCATTACTTTTTCCTGTATTGTGAACACAGTGACAAATTTGCAGGAAAGTATGCCTATTTCAACACGAACTGCACGAGAAGAGTCGTGTGTTTATTTCAATGTGTGCCAGAGGGAATGACTGCAAGTATGAATAAACTGTGCAATACCCTTAAGGGGAACCAATAAGCCAGCAATATGTCTGTGGGATAATTGTGCCCCAGGCTTACATTATCCTAGTTTTATGGAAATGTAATCGAAAAGTTGTCTATTTAGAAAACAAATGAATGCTTTGTTTCCACAGTTGAAACAACGAAGTACAAAGAAATGCCAGATTCCAAATTAACTGTTGTGTTGCTTCTAGTTGTCTCAGATTAAGTATGTAATTCTTTTCTTTGCCCATCCCATTTATTTTCCATTTCTTGATATTTTTTTTCTGAAAAAACTACAAATTTTCTGCAGCTTGCTATCTAATATTTATTACTTTGCGTGAAACTCAGGATCTGTATGGTTTTAGCAGAATCATTTAAAAATTAGCTGGTTTTGAAGCTCAGATTCTTTATACTTTCAGCAGAGGAAAAATGAGATAATTCTAATTTAAATTAATAGTGTATATTAAATTTTTTTCAGGATTATAGAATAATTTTATTATAAATCTAGTATCTTTAATTGATGTGTAACAAGGCATTAGTTGAAAAATTGCTGGTCCTGAGAGTGCTTTGTAGAATTTTACAAAAACTGGCCAATAAAATATAAAATTTTCTGAGGTTTGATTAATGAAAGTCAACAGAAAATATTTATTAACATTAATTTGTTTCAGATACTAGAGAAAAGACTACTCAGGGAAGGGTCATCTTGAAATTATTATTTGGAACATGGAAAAGCAGCAGTTATTATGGAATAGTTCCATGCCACTTAGTTTTACATACCATAGTTAGGAGCATATTTGCTTGTGGTCTATCTGTGTTCAGTGGAGAAAAAGACATATCCTCATGAGGATCATTTACTTTTTCTAAGTGTAAATAAGGGTATAGCTTTTATTGTTTTTCTATTTTTTTTTGTTTTTTCATGCTGTTACAGCAAGTTTGTTGTAACATGTAGTCAGTAGCTGTTGAAATTGCCTTTGCGTTAGGGAAATATTAACTGATTTTCTCTCTTGGGTAAAAGGCTTTGTACAGAGCTTTAAAGTACAATGTAGAGTTTTATTTGTATAGTACATCAAAATCTCATAGAATTTGAGAAACAGTGAAGGAGAAAGATGTCACTAGTACAGTAGATTAAAACATTTTGTAAATGAGTAGGGATTATTCTGGCTGCACATAGAATGGCAACAAACAGTAATTGTGTAGTTGCAGTTCAAAATCACAGAGTGGTTTTAGTAAGTCATACAGTACCACACAGCAAGTCAATTTCATCCCTTTGAGGACAATTAAATTTCCTAGTAGTGGCCATAATACATTTGACATCTACATTTCTGTCACCACTGTTTTACCTAATATACTATTTTACTGGAATGAAGCTAGGGCTAAAAACTTCAGCAAAGCTATTGATGGTTTAGACATACAAGTCAAACCAGAGTTGCATATGGAGGACTATACATGCAGCATATATGGGTTTATTTACTCATGTTTCTGTACTAATTACCTAATGCTTGCAAAGTCCTATATGCAGCAAGGTGCTTACTGGGTCATGAGTTACAAGTAGGAGAAGAACTTGTATATCCTATAGATCCTTTACAATTGCTTATCCTGTGTGTTCCTTGCAGACAGAAGGTAAGGCATTAATAGGGCTAAGAGTTTATATTAATGATCTGATATCAGTGAAGGGTCAGCTGCATGCAGATCTAGCAGTATAACCTCGAACCCTACTTGGTCTTCTCATCATAATTTAACTCAGGAATTTAAATGGCCATAGGCCCAGTCTAATATAGATGTGTTGTGCACCGTGGAAAAAAAAGTGAGCATCTGCAGGCTTACAAAGATTACTTTGGGAGAAGATTACTCTGTGAAAGGAACTGATATTTTAAGTAACAAGCCTAATTTGCAAAGAAAATTGATCAAGAAAAAATACGTTCAATTATTTTGTAATAGACACTTCAAAAAAAAGTCAGTGCTTGGTTAAGCTTTGAAAAATCTACGTTAATCATAATTTCTCTTTTACTTAAAATTTTTACACCTCATTTGATAGTAATTTTTGACATTATGGCCTAAACCTACTCTAAAATTGTATAACACCTATTTTTCCCCCCACAAAATCCTGCTTCATTTTTAGTTATTATAGAGTTCAAAGAATCCATTTAAGTATTCAGATAAAGTAGAAGTTCCAGAGAATTCTGTAGACACTTCAGCAAATCATTTTTTCCCTTGCAAATATAGGACATATAATATATTGCATATGAAATAATATAAAAATAATTACATTTAGCTATTTCTGGAATACTTGTGAATTTCTCAATGTGGCCATAGTATGAGTTTTCTCTGCTTTCTTTTTTTGATTCATCTGGATAATCTTGCAGTCTGTTTTTGATTGATCCAAGCACTGGTAAGTAGAAAATGCAGAAACCAGAACAAGTACTCAAGGAGCTCAACACTGGATGATTAGGCAAAAGAAGCAAATTCTGAGAAAGGAATTTAACCAGGAAAAAAGAGATCACTTGATGTGTTAACAGCAGGAGACAGCTGTTGCCTACAGAGTGGGCAGTGCAAAGAGGCATTAAATCTGGATCAGGAAATGGAATTTGAAATGCACATGAAAGAAAAGGTCATTTTGCAAGGAAGCCAACACTGTCTTTGTACTGAACCAGCAAGTTCCCCATGCATTCAGTGTGTGGGTGAAGTTAAAACTACAGCTTCACTGAAACAGTGGTTTGACACTACCAAAATGGAAAATGTCTTCCGCTTTCTTTGCCTTCTGTCTCCTCTTTGTGCCACAGTCCCTGGCCCCTCGCTGCTTGTTCACGCCTCCCTGCACAGGTTTGGGTGCTCATCCCTTAATAGCCCACAGAGAGCTATAATTGAAAAGCTTCAGCAGAAGGGCCGAGTGAATGGAGCAGAATTTTCTGTCTGTAAGCAGTAAGACAGAGGTAACCACTTTGTAAGTGGCAAAAGTGCAGGAGCTGCTCAGCTGTGACTGGCAACTGCTTCCTAAATATATGTGAGCACAGCATTCATTAGAGCTTTTGTGTCAATGCGTAAGTTCTGTCCAATTCTTTGCTGTAATCCACCTATTCATTCTCAGAACTTATGCAATAAGTATTCACTTCAAAGAACTGTGTTTTAAAAAAAGATTTCTAAACTGTTCTTTTGGATGCAACGAAAGAAGTCTTGCAGTTGAAAGTCAGAGAGAAAGCTTTTAATGAAGTATAAATTTACTCCGCTCTAATATTGTTTATTTGAAGAGTAAATTGGTTGGTGAAATATTTTAAATGCTTGATTTATAACTGTATTCTGCAGCTATGAAATCCGTTGGATATTTTATGTAAAAGCAGGCTGCTAGTCACTTGTTTGAACTGAAGTTAGTTGCTGATTCACTAAGCTCAGCTGGTCATATATGGTGGTGGTACAAGCTCTTCAGAGTGTATGGGTCCAAAGTATAAGCACTGGGTATGCATATGTTCCCATTTTACCCTTGTTTAGTTCTTGCTTCTCTTATGAGATGGAAAAAACCTCATCAAAAGTAACAACAGATTTTTACAGCAAAACTTTGAGTGGAAGATGAATTTTCAAATTACTTACCCTTCCCTGTTTGTCCTTTTTTTAGAAATACTTAATGGATGCTGGCATGCTCCACCGTCTCTCTCTTCTTTCTAACCTGTTAGTGCAGAAATTTCTTTGTGCATTTCATTGTTTGCATTGTGAACCTTTCCTTGCTTTTTCCTGTGGATCTACTAGTTTTTCCTGTCTTTTGCAGTTATGCTTAGTGCTATCATTTAATCTCACTGTTCATAGTCCAAGGTGGGCATTGTGTAAGTACTAACAACCTGAGTCCTGTATCCTGGAATTTTAGTTAAATAATAAAAAATAAGCTGAAGTATGGAGATAATAAAATACATAATTTTTTGGAGCAGTGTACTAATATAAAACCTCTACTGGTAATAGAAGGAGAATGAAGATGCTCTAGGAGAGATTTGTGGCCACTTTTGCTTTATAAAATGTAATCTAGATTTTACATGGATAAGAATAATTTAGAATGAGTCACAAGCAACTGATAAATTGAAAGCAAGCATTAAGAAAGATTGGAAAAGTAGCGTTGATGGCAAGATGTGTGACTTAACTGACTGCAGTTATGGAAGAAGTGTAGACAGAAGAAGTTTTTTGGTTGAAGAACAGAAAAAACAAGAAAGTGAACGTAAGATATACATAGTTTTGCCTGCAAAGAGTGCATGCTGTTCCAGAAAATGACAGTTTTTAGTGTAGGGTGGAGAGATTTTAAAGTGAGATGAAAGCCCATAAAATGGAATTGTTTCTTTAAGGTAGTAAGTAATTTCCTTAAAATAGAAATAAGGATAAATAGGCTGTGGCTGTTTTGCTTGAACAAGACTGAGAGTGAAATCTTAACAATGTAGGGAAGGTGTTCAGAGGATGGAGCCAGGCTCTTCTTGGTGGTCCAACCAATAGGACAAGAGGCAATGGGCAGAAACTGATGCACAAGAAGTTCCACTTGAATATGAGGAAGAGCTGCTTTTCTGTGCACACTAGAACAGATTGTCCAGAGAGATTGTGGAGTCTCCCTCACTGGAGATATTCAAGAACTGTCTGGACACAATCCTGTGCTATGTGCTCTGGGATGACCCTGCTTGAGCAGGAGGTTGGAGCAGATGACCCCCAGTGGTCCCTTCCAACCTTACCTGTTCTGTGACTCTATGGAAATAAAATGGCAATAGAGGATGAAAGATCAGCAGTAGTGAATTGAGGGTCAGTGATTAAGAAATGGTGACAGAAAAGAAATTCAGTTACTTGTGAAATAAGAAATTTTTAATAAAGATATGACTTGGCAAATTGTTATTTTGGAGAACACTAGATCCATTTAGGATCAAATGTGAATAGGTAAGGCCCAAGAAATGACAGTGTATCACCTGACATGAAGATGGCAGAATTCAACAAGACGGTCAGTAACTGTGTGTGGAGCCACTGTGCATAGAAAGGAATGAGGGAACACTTGAAAGGTGTTCTGTTACTCATTTTTTATTACCATTTGCTGCATTGCTCACTTCCACATTATTCAGAGCCTCAAGAAAGTGAATGTGATTTCACATTTCACTCTTGCCTATTGCAGTAACAGTTCTTAGTTTGGAATGCTTGCATGTGAAGCTTTTCATTCGATTGGTGTAAAGACAATTACACCAAAATAGAAGTGTGTAAGACAAATACTGGTTTTAATTTGACTTCACTGAGTTCAAAGAATCAACAACATTAACTCTGAGATTTGATGAAGATTTGCTGCTGTAGGAATTTACTCTGATGTGCTTACCCTCAGAAAGAGGTTGGCAGTTACAGGTGAGATGCTATACACTGAACTATTTAATTTCTGTGCTATTTTCAGCTATTCATGTGTCTTAGAGTATACTGAAAGAGCTAAAGGTATTTAGACCACTTCAGGCATTTAGCTTACATTTTAACATTTGCTGCTAGTGCAGCTTGCATTGTCAGTGATGAGAGATGATCTCCTATACTAAGCTGAGTGTTTGTACTAGGGCTAGCAGTATTGCAAACTGTGTGGACTTCTGTGTTCACAAAACTATGTGGACTTTTGTGACATCTAATACTCTATTGATTTTTTTTGGATAATCAGTGTCTCTGAACCTCTTTTTATGAGGGAATTTATAGTGCTACGGGCGGTAAAAGAAGTACACTGAGAAAACTTAGGTTTTATGGCAGAACTCTGCTTCTCGGCCTTCAGCTACAGTGAAACTAAGATATATAAATCAATTATGCTGTATTCAGTGCTGAAAATCTGTTTTCTTCCACAGTTTTTTCAGGCTTTCTGTAGTAATGCTTAATCTGGAAATATAGCTGTGACCACAGATGTGCCCTGTAAATAGGAGGCCTTACCATGAGGAATGTGGTTGTTTGTAACTGTTATTTTAAAAATGCATGTTTATTAATATTCAGGCTAATTCAGAAAGAGAGGTTTCTTGAGTAAGATCTCACTTTTCACAACAGGAAGAAACTTAAGCTGTAGGTTTTCCTTTCTGTTGCTTAAAGTGAAATATTTTACTGCTGTGACTTGCTTACTCTGTTATGTGCATGCTGCACTCTGACAGTTCCTGGGTGTTGGAATTGTTGATGAACTCCTAATGAACCATTCAATGCTCCTGCTTTGTGTTGCTTTATGTTCCTATGTTGTGAATAAAAGGGATTGAGAGTTACATATCCAGTACTTTTCCCCAAAAGCGAATTTCTTCCAGCATGTTCCCACTAGACCTGGTGACTGCTACAGTGTAGTGTTAAGATATTAAAGTAATGAAATCAAAGCTGTGTTTCTGAGACAGCGTTTGACAATCTTACTCATTCTCAGGAGGTTTTTTATTTTGTCAGCCTATAATTTTTTCTTCTATTTCTCTTTGATATAAACTCTTACACTCTTAAATTTTTTCTCTATCTTTAATGTGTACCGCATTCAAATATCCCACTAGAGGAATGTTTTTCCATTCAATATTTCTTGACCAAAATAAATACGTAATTTTAATCTTTATAAATCATTCTCCAGTATCTTGATTATTTTAAAATTTATTCTTTTTTCACCTCTGAATTCTATGTACGCTGTGAATACCTTTCTGACATGAAGATGCCTAGGAGTGCAAATACATTTACCTTCCCTCTCACTATTCAGAGCGTATGTTTATTATCACTGCACATAGAAAATACATCTCTAAATTGTTGTTCACTATACTTATAGGCTCTTTTCATTACTACTGCATCATAAATTTTAATCTACTGTTTCAGATGTGTGTATTTAGCATGCATATTTCCAGATGCTGTTCCTTGAAATTCTATTTCCTAATTCTTATATTTCATTCCACACACATCTGTGAACTCCTGAAAGCTGATATTTCTCTTGTTCTGGCAAGTTGTTGAGGTTACCTTGCTTCTTGAGTTTGTTGCCTGTATGACTCCTGGAAAAGAATTTTTATTTAATACCTATGATTTTTTTCTTCCCTGCAAATATTTAATAACTTCTGCTGCTGCCCTGGGGATTGAGTTTTGATTGCCAGCTTGATTTTGTTAGCTTTCCTAGGTTTGAGAAGCCCACTTCCATACCTCACTTATTTTATTAAGTGGTCATCTGCACAGAAGCAGCAGTTGCTATGTGTGCATGGGTTCACCCTTCCATGTATATGTCTGTATGTGGTGTGTGTATGTATGTGTCCATATACCAACTCACATGCAATGCGTTTTCCAGCTCTTTCATTTAAAACAATGCTATTTACCCACAGGAGGAGGAAGAAGAAACGTATGAGCAAACTCTAGAATTCCGCAGAGGAGGTGATGGTCAGCCACGGCGGTCCACACGACCCACTCAACAATTTTATCAACCCCCCCGAGCTAGAAACTGATTAATAAGGAAAGAAAGGTAAATATAAGATACTGGTGCTTTATGTGTTGGTTTAGATTTCAAGATAAACAAATCTGGATTGTTGTATACTTTTCTTAGGGATATTGGTATATTTACGATAGAAGTTGGATATCTCTGTTTCTCTGAGTTTTGTGGCTTAGGAAGACTTAATATATCTCTGGGAAGAGGGAAAGCAATAAAAACACTTCAGCAAATAGGTTTTGTCTTCTGCTTTATGTCAAGACTCATGTCATCTCAGCAAGCTATTACCTGATACTTTTTCACCTGAGAGCAGCAGCAAGATTCTCTCATTCACATACATTGGACCAGCTTCACTGAAATAAGCAGCTGCAGTCCCTGCTGAACTCAGGACTGTCTAACTCTGTCCAAGATCCCATATTCTACTTTTTATAAGCCATTTATGCGAGTAAATATCCTTTTACTTGTTTTGCTTGCATGAGAAGGAGAAATATAAAATCTGTGAGTTCACCATTGAATGGGGAGGTGCAAAGACAAAGAATATTTACCATACTCTGAATCTTGAGGATATACTTGCACCTATAATTTATTAATTACCAGAAATTAAGGGATTATATATCATCCTTAGAAAAGACACCTGCTACATACATTCATAATTCGAAAAGGCTAGCCAGATAAAACAGTTACAATAATTTTACTGAACAAATCCCATAAATTGTGCTGCCTTCATTTCACTTGTTGATCTTCTAAATCCTTAATTTACAAAGGATGGTCAAAAGTCTATCCTGACTAAAGAAAGCTTTGGTAAGTCACATGCTATTTGATGTACATCCATAGTGTGTCTTTATCTTGAATCTGATTTTTTTTTTTTCTTACTAGCTAGTTTATGTTTACCAATCTCTTTTTTGTTCTTTTCACTGCTCCAGTCCTCCACGTTTTGTTGGCTTAACACGTGCTGCTGATCTCTGTACCTTTTGATATTTCTGACATGCAATAACATATGATTTTACTTTTTAGAGTCTATGTTAAAATGTATTCATTTATGGCAGTACTGGCAATGTAAGAGAGATGATAATTGTTCTATTTTTGCCAATATAATTCAATTTTCTATTTTAAATACATATATCAATCACTATCAGTAAGCATGGCCTGAGACAGTTCATGCAGAAATTATTCTGGAATATGCGCTGAGCAAAGTTTTAACCAGCTCAGTTAGCCCTGAGGAATGTCAGGGTGATCAGTTGAATGAGAGATGTGAAGTGTACGCAGCAGTCAAAGCTGTCTTGACATGTAAAAGTTCAGGAATATTAAATGTCGGTTCCTAGAAGTGGATTTCTATATGGATTTTGCCTCCTTTTTATTCCTCAAGTTTTTGATAACCTGTTAAATGAAAATAAGATTTATCAGAGAAGTTTTAAGGGATCCAGTGAGCCATAATTTTACCACAACTTTCCGTTGCAGGATGCTTTACCTCTTCAACAGATCATTTATTAATGACACCTTTACTTACTGAAAGGGAGTACCTCTCTGTTATGTAAAGGAACTTAATGTCTTTTTCCTGAAGAGATGGAAAACTGTTGATGATGATTATTTTATATTATAAATTGGTAAATTTCATAGAATTTTAATGTAGTTTGTAACATTTAAAATTCCAAGGTACCTTATTCTCAAAGGCAACTTAGACAATACTAAAACTGCAGTTTGCTGGCCATATTTATATTGGGTATGATAGGGATGTATCAAAGATGAAGCATAAGGTCCATACAGTCAATGTATCACCTCATACCCAAAACCTTTTAGATCTACCTGTATAATCTTACATCACTTGACAAGGAGGAGTTGTTAGTGCAGTGGTGCAGCAGTGCGGAAGTGAGGCTGTACTGCTTCCTGGATTAGTGTTCAGCACTCTCATTCAGGTGTTGGATTTAGGCATGCAAATCTGGAATTAGTATTACCAAATAATCAGTTCAAAATCTTCACCTGTACTGCAAGGGGTCTTAAGTGTGAGGACGTTCAAGATTTTAAAATTCTGAGTTGTTTTTAGAAGTCGAATTTGGATCAATGGAGCTGTTCAGTCTAGGGAAGAGAAGTCTCTAAAGGGATCTTATTGCACTATTTCAGTATATTAAAAGGGGACTTCTAAAAAGGATGGAGAGGGACAAAAAATTACTGCAGACTTGCAGGAAGTCTTGACCTGGTGATTTTTATGAAGACAGAGAGATTAAGTATGGGGTAGTCAGTACCTCACTGTGGTTGCAGTGAGAAATTATCATTTATTAATATCCAGCAGTGTGAGGTGGAGAACACTCAGTCAGAATTTTATCAGAGGGAATTTTTTGCGGGTATGAGTCAAATACTAGGTTTAACAGGTCTGTAAAATAAGATACTCCTCCTAGAGAGTCAGGATGTAAGAATTAGAATCTAACAATAATAAAAATACAACCTGAGGTTACATTTTCTGTATAGAATGTCTTAATAGTCTGAAATAGAAGGGGAGTAAGTAATCAGAAATTAGTGTTTTGAAGGATTGGACCTTTAGGAGGAGATTGAAGAACCTATGAGTGTGAACCTATAAGTGCTTGGTCGTTTTATGTTTTTTGGGTCTTCCTTTGCTCCATGACAGAATTGATCTACATCTTGTCACATTTTCTATAAAATCTGTATTGAAGTCCTTAACAATGGAGGAATTGTGGTTTTTGTGAGAGAGAAGTCTTTACCAGAAAGTGTTGTTTATATGAGACCAATTATATTTATGGCATTGAAGTGCATCCCTCTGATTTATTCTTTTAAAGAATTGTGTCTCCGTAAGTAGTGAAAAGGAGATATCCTCTCTTTTGGAGGAAGAAAATGAAGTGACAGTGAAGCCTATGTTGCACAAGGAGCCCAGGGATGGGGGGTACTTATGGTTTCTTGAGTGCCAATATTTTTTGTCCTTATCTTTTGTATTTTAGTTTTTTTCATTTAGAAACCTTCTTGGAGTCGGGGGGAATTCACTGGCAGCTCCCAACTTGCTGAACACTTCTAGAAGAAATTCTGGGTTTTTCCAAGCAGCAGGATGGAACAAAGAAAGCTCATGTGAGCAGAAGGAATTTGGACCTGACACCACAAAAGACTTTTTTAAAGTTCTTAGTTAAATGAAGCTGAATACTTTTTACATATAAAAAAGGCAAATTGTCATTGCTGCCATCAATAAAACCACAGTGCACTATTCTATTCTTTGCCTTGCATTCTTTTTACTGAGCCTCCATTGTTAGTTAACATAATAATGTATAATGATCTTTCTTAATTTTGAACTGATTTTACTTCTAATATTGCTTCTACTAAAATAAAATTAAAACATATTTTCTCAAAAGCTGACAGGATTGGGCATTTAATTTAGATATTTGCCTAGCATTAGCGAAACATGTTAAAAAAATTGCAGCTAATTGTACAGTAAAATTCTGAATAGGTTTTGGCTGTGTTTTCTGTGTTTATTTTCCAAAGTTGCAGAAAGACAGATTACAGATTTGCTTATTATGTTTTTCATGATCTGTGACCAGAGGGTCAAAGGAGAGAAAGAAAGAAAAATCATCAGTTTCAATTCTCATTTTCTAAATAATTTTAGGTAAATAGTTTCTTTATAGGAATTTCTATATTAAAGAAATAGAAACATTTCTAAAAGGTAAAAAAAAAGTCATTTAAACAAATACTGAAAGATGCACATTGGTATTTTTAGCATAAATATGTGTATATATGCACACGTGAGCTGTTGGATAGTAGGTACTAACTTTCTTGTAGTTTTAAACTCTGCTTTTATTGCTTCATATTACTAGAATTTTTTCAATTGTCATTGATGTTTGAAAGAATCTTATGTCAAACTTCTTTTCATTCTAAGCTGTATCTTTGAATCTTATGTGATTATGACAAATAGTTGAAATTTCACTTTTTCTTTAGATGAGAAGCACTCAAAATCTAGGTAACATGCAAATCCTTTCTAAGCTTTATGCTGATCATTTAAGACGAAAATAGCACACGTGTTTTGAGGTAGTTTTGTAAAGATAGAATTAGACCCAAGAGATGTATTGATGGTATAAATTGTACAGTTAATTCTGCTGAATTTCCCTCTGAGTGCTCATACAAAACTGTTTAAATAGAACCTTGTTTATTTGGATGATAAGAAGTTTTATATTGAGGATGTAATTGAATGTATCTGCAGTACAGAATGTGGATCACTGTCTGAATGCAGTCAAATCTTACCAATCACATAAATTTTTGCAGAATAGTAAGGAACCAAATGTTTTGCTGTCTTAATGAATCCTAAGCAGCTTCTTCACAATTACAATGAACCTTACTAATAATTCTGAAGAATTTTGGAAGCTTTAAACATGAGCTGTACAATGTTGAAGTTCTTCACTATTAACTAATACAGAACCAATTTTATGAAGTTTGTTAGATTTACGTTAGAAGCCACTTTCCAAATAGTATGAAACATCCGGGTCAGTTCTGCTAAATTGTACCAGCAAATAAATAAACTGTAGATGTAATACATTGCATGTTGGATACTTTACTTCCAGAATTATTGCTAAGACCACTGACAGCAGCTATTCAGCTTCATTAAGAAATGCAGCCATAGCATTGTTTTAAAAAGCAGTTTTGATTTTTCTTTGCAACTAGGATGTGCATTAAACAAGCCCTACAGTCAGTGTACCAAAGCAATTTCTGAAATTAAAATAACTTTTATGTTCTTTTGAGCTTTCATTCTTGCTGTGGACTAAATCATAAAATAAAAAAACTATAGCCTGATTTAGTGAACTTTAAAAAATAATGCCTACTTATGAAACTTTAAGACTCTACAAATACAAAGCAGCATTCCTCTGTAGTGGCTGTGGCATTCTGAGGTTACAACATGTATGTGCAGCTGGAGGCAAATGAAATATCCTTGAGAATGTTGTTTTTTCTTTGGGAAACAGTAAAGACCATGTCCTGGTCTTTTCACTGGTGCTGTGGATCTAGAAAGCCAGAGTAAGAAAATAGCTCCAGAGTCTTCTTGAAAAGTCATGTAGTCTTTGTATGTTTTATGATTATTTTCTGCTTTGGCTTCAACTGAAATAGCATATGCTGAAAGCTCTGCCTTTCAGAATCTGAAGAACTGTTGTTTGAGTAGTTAAAAACTTATTGCATCAACCTGTTTTGAAAAGCAACAATTCATATATTCATGCTTATTGATTCCTGTATCTGGAAACAACACGACAATAAACTAGGTAGGTATATAAATTATATTATTGATTTGCATAACCCATCAAAACCAAAATTACAGTAATTTGCCAGTCATACTGTAGTAAAGTTTGCATGCACAAGAACAACATTAATATATTTAGCTTTTGTGTTCAGAAGAAATTACTGTGTCTAGATAGGTCTTCAAAACTGATGTGAAAGTTAACTTCTAGTTTGTCAAAAGAAAAAGCAAAAGCAAGCTCCTGAACTTGGTGTGGCCACATCTGTGTAGTTAAATGGAAAAAGCTGATAAGGAGCACTGGATCCTGGTCATGCACACTATTTATTTACTAGCTTGATTTCTGGCTCTGTATTGGAGTGTTCTTGGCTAGCTCTTGCTAAGACAAACCTGTCTCAGAGGAACTTTGCCCTTTGCAAGGTGGACGTGAGCCAACCTGTGCTTCTTGACCTGTGAACCAGTAGGTCCCCAGTTCATAGCTTTCCTTTGCTAGGATTATAGATAGAGCTTTTGAGAATTTCTGTGTTGAAATTAGGAGTGCAATTCTAATGAGATGTTATTCTTGCCTTGGACTTGTGTATAACATTTTTACTGAATGAAAAAAAAGAAAGATAATTTCTTGTTTAAATATTTCTAAAGGTTATATGCCAAGTTGGTAATGCTATCATTGACTAGAGTTTTTTTTTTTCTCCTTTATATTCTTGAGAGATAAAATAATTTTGAAACAAAAAGTGGAAATGTTCTGGTTTTATATTACAAGTTTTCAGAATTTTGTATTAAAATCTGATTGAAAGTGTCATGTTTTCATTTAAAATTCTTCCTTAGTCTAACATCTTCTGATAGATACATATATATTTTAATATAGCTTTTCTTCTTGTCTCTAGGAGGTACTTTCTGTTTAAGTTTTTGGCAACAACTGTGCAAGGCATTTTGAGGATTACTTGTCAAGGTCGCTCTTCCAAGAAACACTGCTGGAATTTTCTCTGCAGAATCTCTTGGCTTGAGCCTTATGCAGATGAAACTTATTGGGAATATGGCTTTCCAAGGCAGTATTAACAACACATATTTTCATTGGGATGCAAAATGTTGATATCACAGGAAAGCCAAATCTTATCCGTAAGATGTACTTGGCATTAGATACATGAAGATTTATCTTGAGGTAAATCTGAAGGGATGTTTGCAAGAGAACTCCCAAACAGCCAAAGTAATGAAGGTTGGTAGCTGAAATAATGTGGCAGTATAGGGTATACAGTTCCTTTTTAGCATTATGGTCAGAAGGAACTTAATACAGAAAAATCCCCGGTGCTTTTATGCAAACACAGGAATATATAATTTGGAGTGATTCTCTATAGATGCTTTTTTGAAGAACAATTCTATTTCAACTGTCTTTTCATCACATGATTTTATCCAACTCTAGTAAAATACTGTAACTTTCTTGAGGGGAGTGTAAGCCTGAAGAAGGACGAATTGCACAATTAAGTTCAGTTTAGCTTTCTGCTTGCTCTTCAACTATTCTCTTGTGTTTTTTCTTTTCTTTATGGAAGGTTTTTGAGCAACTTATTGCAGAAGACCAGATAAACCATGGAAGATACTCCAAATTTGTAGGCACTGATCTTCTCATAGCATGGTATGCATGTGAAAAGCTTTGTGCTGCTATCCTTAAAAACAATGGTAAAGACTCATAATTACTCTTATTTTCAGTATTTACTTCATATCACTTGCTTATGTTGGCCCGTTCTGGCTTTAAATTGCAATTTTGTTCTGAGTGATTCAAAATAATGTAAAGGGATAGAAATTATATCAATACTTAATTTTCCCACAAGATTGTGAGGCCATAAAAAGCCAGTTTCCTTGCAAGCACATGGGCTTTTCATGGACATGATTATATTCTGGGAATTATGGTGTTATGAGTGAAACCAGAATCTAGCATATATTGAAAATAAGTCTTACATGTATTCAAATAAACAGGAACTGTGGGGTGGCAAATGATTAGGTGTATAATAGCAACAGAGAACTATAGATTGCCTAAAAAATTTGGCATCTGCTTCTAAGGAAAATATTTATAGTCATTTTATAGTGCATTGCAATTTTTCTTGAAACTTGACTATTTCTATCATAAAATGAATGCGTAGGCAAGTATTGTGCAGAAGATACTAATGTAATTTTCAGACAGTTTAGTTTGGGATCTTGAGTGCCTTGTATTTATAACATGTGTTTCTAAAAGTTGAAGGTTAAAGAAAACAAATAATATACTTTATTTGTTTTATAATCAGAGTAATCCCAGGCATATTTTGTTAGTCATTAGATGAATGGCTATGCCTCTGCTAAAACAGCTGTAATCTAAATTGCCTGTGCACAGATTTAAGTCTCACTAGTCTAACTGTACTTGTGCTGAATATTTTTCTGTAGCTATTTAGCAAAGGAACTTGTTTACAATTATAGTAAAAGTGAAAAGCAGAATAAATAAGGAATGCTTATCATTTTGATAGGCCATGAAGGAAACAGTGTTTTTTTTTACTGGGGGACTAGAATAGCATATCCAAATTCCATGTTCCATGTGCTATTCGAATGCAAAATAGCTGTCTTCAAAAATGATATTTTTAATTTTTTCCCCAGTCTGCTAATTTAAAAATATTTTAGCCCAGTGTAATTAATGGGATAAGACAGGTGATCTACTCTGACATTTCACTACTTTTGCCATATCAGTGATCAAATGCTCCCAATAATAGATATTCTTGGTGGCCAGGTAATAAGTGTGGTTTTTATTCCAATTTGTTGCAGTAAAATAATTATCAAAACTTGAATTGACTTTGTACATGGCAAAGATGAGACATGTTATACTGACTTTCATCTCAAGTAGAAGCTACAGCTCAGTTTCAGTGTACTCCGGCTGCAGAAATGACAGTAGAATTTAGTTGCGCTGCTCCATTTTCCTTAGTTGCTTTAACTTTGATCTCTCATTTTCGAAAGGAAAAGAAATTCTTACAGCTGTACATAAACCACTGAAAATGGACTGAGTTTAAAACAAGAAGCTGATGCCTGTTATGTATTGAGAAAGAAACAGAAAGTTGCAAGAGTTATGAAATTTGAAAACTTGCCATGCACATCAGCCAAAAACCTCTACGCTGTGTGTATGTGCAATTGGGCATTTTTTTTCCAAAATAATGAAGATCTGAACAATTGCTATATAGAATAGTTGTATTTGAAAACAGTTAATTCCTGTATTTCATTCAGTCTCTGTACCCTGTGAGGAATCTGGCTTTCATTGCCTCTGGCACTGCAGCTTTCTCACAGCACTTTGCAGGAAGCCAGACAATGATTGGGAGTATCAGATGAATATTGATAGAGAAGTTAAGATACTGATGTTGGTGTGCGAGTTCCTCCAAACTTAATGTGAGAAGCTGTACTCTGGAAGATGAGAAAGAAGCTGCAACAGGGTGGTTAAATAGCTGTAGAAGGTGAACGTTGTATCATTAATGTGTTGCAAAGTGCAGTTGTGCATACTGGAACAAGGACAAGACAGCTGGAAAAAATACCTTTAAATGATGATATGGTAACAATTTTTTCCAAATAAAGTTTGCCATCTGAAAAGTATTTAGCATCCTGAAATGCAGACGCTAATGGTCAGAATGTACAGTATTTATAGAAAGAACCTCAGATTTAAGATGTTTTGAGTGTGTCATCCATATCAGCACCATTTGTTTGAATTCCCTGTTTTACAGTAATGTGATATTTTTGAGGCAGGTATTAAGAAGGTCTTTAACACTGTTTGCCTGAGGTGTAGGTGAGATGCTGTTACTTTCCAAAAGGCCAATAAAACCAGTCTGCCACTAGATTATTTATTTTCTCTTTTCACTGGTGGTTAGAAATAGCAGTAGCTATATATTATTGTTCCCTTGGTACAATTGGAGACCACTCTTTTAGTAAGGGCAGACCATGTAGTCTCTTTTGGACGAAGTGTGGGTCTTATGCTGAAGCCCAGCCAATCTGTATAACTGAATTTATGTGCTCATCTGGCCAAAACATTGACGTCTCTTCCTGTAATTTTTGTACCTCCTGCAGTGGAGAAAACATTCATGAATGATGAGTCACACTGTTTCTTTGTTACGTGCAATTATGGTCTGTTTAGGCAACAAGTTCCCATGGAGTAGTCCATGTATCTCTCAAGAAAACGTGTGTCTGAAGTGTTTGGGTCACAATGTTCACTTGGGCCGTTTCTGCTCTGCAATCTGTAAGCTGTTAACCACTGCATTTAGTAATTTTTTTGACTTTTCCCTAAGTAGAGTAACACCTACAACTTTAGTCCAATGTAGTACAGAATAATAATGATACTTGGTTTAGATTCTCTATGTTGAATTTTTTCCTGACAAAAAATCTACTGTTTCACAGGTAAAATATTCTGGTTTAGGATGGATTGAGCAGGAGTTATACTACCGTGTACTTTTGTCTCAGATCCTTTCATCAAAGGCTGCTTATCACTGCTACTCTGCATTTTAATATCATATTTTTAAGGCAATTTTGACCTCAATCACATAGGATGTGGACTTTTATCCTGATATTTTTTCAGCATAGCAAATAGCACTCCCCTGAGTCCTCTGCATATGAGGTGTTTTTTTTTTTTTTTTTTTTTTTTGTGGACATTGATTAACTTATCCCTTTGATAAAGTTCCTTAGCTCTTGAAGGCACTTAGCTCTAATTCCCTATTACTTCTATTACCAGATTGTTCCAGAATGTAATTCCCCAGAAGGCTAAAAATCTTCTAATTACAGCCTAAAAGTATTCAATTATACACACTTGTGCTTGTGTCACTGTTGACCTTCACATGATGAGAGCTCTCATGTGACCCTTGAGGTATTTTTCTGAACTGTGCTGAATGACGGTGTGGAAGAACAATATTCTGTGAATCGTGCTCAATAGCCATTTGCAGTGTGGTAGCATGCTGTCGCAGGAGGTTCTGTGATTCACACGGCCTTTCGTGCTTATAATATGTGCAGCAATTTCTATTCACTTGTATATATCTTCACTGAATTGATTAGTTCTTTAAACTTGTAGTCTTGTTTGCCTTTCTTCTAGTGGGCAGGGAAAAAGACTGTGTGTTGTTACAGCAGATTAGATGGGACCTCAGGAAGTGCATGTCCAGGTCAACCTCCTGTTCAAAATAGAGTCAACTATGAGATCAAATGGGGCTCACTGCTCATTGCTCAGGGCTTCATCCAGTCAGGCCTCGGAAACATTCAGGCATGTGGAGGCACAGCTTTCTGTGCAACCTGCTCCAATGTTTGACTCACTGTCCTCATGGGGAAAGTCTTTCCTTTACATACAGTCGGATATTTCCTTTACACGCATTAGTCTGTCCTACTTCAGTATGTGGTGGTTGTCTTTTGTCCTCCTGCTGTGCACCACTGTGGAGAGCCTGGCTCTATCTTGATAAATCTCCCTATGGGAGTAGGTCTCCCAACAGCTGTCTTTTCTCTAGGCTGAACAGGCCCCTGCTCTGACCACTGCAGTAGCCCTCCACTGAACTCTTTCCAATTTATTGATGTCTTCCTTGTATTTTCAAACCCAAAATTGTATGTAATATTCTAGTGGGGTCAAATGAGACCTGAGTAAAGGAGGATGATTTCCCTTGATCTCCTGTCTGTGCTCCTCTTGATGCAGCTCAGTATACTGTTGGCCTTCCTTGCTGCCACAGATACCATTGGCTCATGTTCTACTTAGTGTCTACCAATATCCACAGGTCTTTTTTTCACAGAGCTATCCCCCAGCCTGTACAATTGAAAGGGTTTCCTCCTTGCCAGGTATTGGACTTTTTATTTGTCCTTTGTTCAGTGAGATTCCTGTCAGCCCATTCCTCCAGCCTGTCCAGGTCCATCCAAATGATAGCCCTATCTTTGAGCATATAATTTTGTTCTACACTCAGCCTTCCTCCAGTTTGGTATCATTGCAGACTTTACCAGCAACCACTTCTGCCTCTTTCAGGTCACTGATTAAGATGTTGAACAGAGTAGATTCCAGGGCAGTCCCCTGTGGTACTCCTGTTGTTAGTGGCATCCATGCCAGTAGGTTTGTTGTCCTTCTGCAGACACATTGCATATCAGCACTCAGTGACTAGAGATCACAAAGGAGCATTGGTAGGACAAAGCTCAACTGATGTACTAACGAGAGCTAATCACATAGCTGGGGGCTCAGTCTGTAATAATATGTGCTACAGAAGGCAGGTGAAATCTTTACTCAGTATGACAGATTTGCAGTAAGACTCTGTGGCAGGGACTACCTGTTACTACAGCATACCATGTGCTGTTTTCTATTCTAATTACAGTTTCTATGGGTTTTTTTCCTATCTTAAAATGTCTTGTCTTTTTGTAAAATATTAAGAATATCCAAACCCAGGCTATTTTAAAAATAATTCAAAGTAAGGAAAGATAAAGGTGTAATTGTGATGGAAAGAATTACTTGGATTGTTCAGTCTCTAAGCCTGGCTGATCTTGCTGCTACTGTGAATTTGCTCTATCTAACATGTTTCTAAAGTACTTTGACTCATACTGCATGTATGCCAGGTGACTGTCACTCAGCAGAACAAAACCGTGCTCTGCTGGCAAATATTGGAGTTCCATGTCAGTCTGCTGATGTTTCTTGATGAGGTGTTGACCTGAGTGGTGGTTAAACTCCACCTTGAAAGAGTGAGAACACCTGACTCACAAATTTGGACAGTAGCAACTGAGCCTAGGGTAGAAGAGGTTACTTATTCTGCTGTTGATGTTGTCAGTATGAAGCAACTTTTTAAATTCTAAATACACTCTTTGGAATGGTTTGAAGTAGGGCAGGGAAGACATCCACTGAAAGGGATATGTTATGTGATACAGTAGGAGCCAGAAGCAAAGTATTCTAGTGCTGTCAGAATAAAATCTCTCAACTAGCTACTTGTGTTTCCAATGTGAAATAGAAATTAGTGTCTTGGACAATGTCAGGACCAGGGGTAGCCTTGGGCACAAGTTTAACAAAGTCTTATGAGCATTGACTTGGCAGCAAGGAAGCTGGGCTAATGTGTCTATTCCCAGCAGTGGGACCTGAGGAACAGGGAGCTCCAAACTGCCTCCAAAGAAAGTTGAAACTGTACAAGTCATAAGGGTAGGCATATCCTGAAGTACCCATTTAATGAAAAATAAATGCTTGTTTCCTCCAGGATTTGCTCTCAATGGGTATGTTTTATTGCCAGCAGTTACTGGCAGGCACTGTAACATATATATCTGTTTATCCCGTAAAACTTGGAATAGACTGTGTTGGTCACAGGGTAATCTGAAAGATTGGAATATATAATTTTTTATTAGTTTACCACATCACTTTAAGTACATCTCTTCCTCTGTATTTGCCTGTGGACTGCAGAATTAAAGCATTACCTGAGGATTTATGCGAGAATAAATTTTTAAGAGCCCACATTTATTGAACGTTTTTAGTCCAGTTCCTCCAGCTGCTTACTTGAGTGTTCCAAATATGAAAGTTGTTAGCATATTTAAAACTTTACTTTGCATGGAGCTTTATACTGTGTGTTCATTTATTGTGAGCTATGATATGCTGTGAAGATAAATAACCCAAAATACTATCTGGAAGTCAACATCTATATGTGTTTAATTTAAGGAATAATGAAGGAGAGACCTCAGCTGTACTTGGCAAATTCAAAAATTACTTCCAGTTTATTTAATGCCACGTAATATGAAATGAACAAGATCAAATTATAATGCTATGGTTCATTGAGCACATTTGATTAAGATCATTGTTCATTCACCTAAGAGCTGTCATTTAATACTTGTCTTGTTGGAGAAATGCATGACTTGGAGCCTAGTGGTGCTTACCTTTTCAAAGAAGAGCTATTTATAGAATGTAGTTCCTTATGAATATCTTAGCACAGGTAAGCATGAGCCTGGAATACACTGAAATATGTTCTCTGCGTAATAAGCTTTTCCTTCCTGAGTAATTATATTGGTAGAAATCGTCCTACTGCAAAGTCTTATCATAATTTCAAGAGTCATTCCCTTTCCCTTATGGAAACAGATTACAGTAGTGTAAACACTATGACTGTACCAGTGTAGCCAAAGCAGAGTGATTTTTATTTGTGTCCTTGTGACATATGCCCATGTCCTCTGTCATACGAGTACCTGGATCTGCTCTTGAGAGTGTGTTGGGTGGTGTTTGAAACAGGCTGGCTCACCAGCTTCAGGGAGTATTAGAAGATACCCAGTCCCGTGTGGTGCGTGCCTCTGCCCTGTGGTAAGACAAGGCTTTGTGCCACTCTGCAGCACAGACAATTCCTTTTGAATACCTGTAAGTCCTAAAGACTTTTTTCATAGTGCAGGAAAACTACTGTATTGGGCTATATAGTGTGATAGAAAAACCATACCAAAAATTGAATGTCACGATTGCAAATAAACATCCATCTCAAAAACAGTTTATGAACTCTCCAAATACATTGCTGAAATCATCACTTCTTACATGGCAATGAAATTTTTGCTTTCAGGTATAACATTTACTTGGAGTTTTGGGTTCAGTTCTAACACTGGTTGTGCTCTGGTTTCATACCTTTGGTTTTGAATTGTGGCTTCTCTGATGCTCTGTTTTGGTAATTCTGATGTTCGCTGTGGTCCATAGGATAATTTTCTTTTTCCTAGGGTATAAGATTTCTCTTCATGCTGATATCCCTAAATTTCAGGCTTAGTTCTGTTAAAGGTAGCTGAAATTTCGGTTTGTCCAGGATATACAGAAATATGGTTTGGAAATTTTCTAATTCATATAATAAAAAATTCTGAAAGGAAATCTGAATGGCTTTTGTACTCCTCAAGAGAGGTCAGCTTAGATGACAGGAAGCTCATGGAATTTATATATTGAGCTTGATTAGTGCAAAGCTCACATTTCTGTGGTGCAAGATAGATAAGTAGATAAAAGGTAGATAACTTTTTTCCCAAAGCAAGCAAAGAAACAAATCAACCCCAGAAAACCCAAAATTAAACCATACCAATTTTCTGCAATGTCCTTTTGTGCCTTCTCCTTGCCTTTTTGACTTTTAAAATATATGTTCTAATAAAACATTTGAAATCACATTTCTGTTTGTGCTGTGCTCAAAACACAGTAAAAAGCTGTCACTGATTATGAATGTTGATAGATTCACTATATAAGCTTATAAAACCAGAAATATTTTACCTCTGATCTTTTACTTACAAAACGACTGCTCATATGAGAAGCACTGTATGAGAATTTATTTTTAAATGTTTAATTGGGAAGTGCTTAATCTAAACCTACAAAATTCCCTTCTTTTTCCCCCAAGATATGTGGAAAATTGACAAAATGTTCCTCATTCTAGTCCATGTTTTGAGGGGTAGAAGAAAGGGGTAGTCATGTTCATTTGGACAGAAAGCACTTATAGTCAGGCAAAAACATAGGTATTTCCTCAAACTTCTCAATGCAGTGTGTTTCACTTTTCCATCTGTGAGCAAAGGGGAATTAATGGACTTTCTGAAGTCAGTAAAAAACTGATCCTAATTCTTCAGTGGTATTTGTGTTAAGAATATCTAAGCTGCTGTCTCTGATGTGTGTTCTTCAAAGTGCTTATGTTGATTACTTGGATTTTCAGCACCTCTTCACAGTTTTGTTATTCTCTGGTAATTACTTTGAGAAACATCCAGGCAATCTTTCAAACTGAATCCCTCCAGTTCTAAATGAAAAATGTCTAAATCGAAGTTTCTCAGATTGTGCTGAAATTTAAGAATACAGCTTGTTCATTAAGGATAATTTCAAGCAGATGCTACTTACACCGATGGAGAGGAATATGTCTGGCAACTGCAATTTCCTTTTTGCCTCAGATGATTTGTTTCTGTAATGGCTTTGTAAAGGCACATCACTTCTAGAACAAACTTCTTTGAAATAGAAGGTACAAAAACATGAAAAAGAAATCCAATTGGAATTATTTCCAATTTCAGTTATATTTGCCTTTTTTAATAAATGCAATATGTTATGCCTCTGTCCATACTGGCTAAAATTGCATTGCGTTATGTTTCAACCAGTGGTGCCCATGATTCAGTTTGTAGCCTTGGTGTATTTGTGTCTGTATTAGAAAGCTCTTCCCAAGTCCTTGTGAATTCTATTGGTTTATGGCTCATCTAAAAATAGTCATTGTCGTCATTGCATCAGTTAAAATACAGAAGTTGCCTTTTTTAATTGGCTTATATTTCAAGGACATTTTGTGTCCTTTGCTGTCATTAATAAGCAGATTGTTGTTGATTAACAGACCTGAATTTAGGAAGCAAATTTAACAGTTTCTTTGGAAACGTGAGTTGGAAACACTGATCTACAGAGCGTGACAGCAAGGCTACCTTGAGGGCCATCCCTTCTTCCTTCCTGCCTCCTATCCCAGGGATAGGCAATTAAGAGTAAGCCAGCATTTTGGATATTCCTGACAACAAAGAAACAATCCTAAAAACATCCACATGGAGCTTATTTTTTATAGGGTGTTCAATTTTGGAGAGAAGACCTTGACTTTTCACAGGGTAGTTTTAGCCTAAGTTGGTGAAGTGAGTGAAGCACTTGAACTTCTAAAACAGAGTTCTGTGAATTGCTGGGTGGAAGCAGCTCTGGCAATGTGGTTTGCATTGGCTGCCCAGCCAGGGACCATGTAAGTGCATGGTGGTTTGGTACTCCTGCTGGTCGTACAGCCCTTACCATGGGAACTCAACTCTGGGTTGTGTTTGGAGGCTGTACATTCCCTGGATGTTCCTGTTGTGGGGCAGAAGGTCCTGGTGGATGTCCACAAGGCAGCTCTTACAAGAGATTTCTGTGAATTTTCTGCTTTGCACTCCCCATATTCATGTCACTGGACTTCTTGTTAGCCTGAAAACTCAGAGGAAGCAGTGGAGGCTGACTGGCTTTGCAGCACGGTTTTCCCTCCTAAAGTGATGCACCTTACTGTGAAAGGCAAGACTGACAAAATGGCATCACACGAATAAATACATGTGATAGAATGTCTTTATGTCCAGCTGAGGTGCATACACTGCGTTGGGGTGTCAGTTTGAGTGGTCAGTATTTTCACAGAACGTTTTATTTTTCTTGCTGTTTTTTTTAAACACTGATTCTATTTGTGCAGTGATTTAAAGAAAGTGTAATTGAATGTAATTGCTAGTTGCTTTTTCAATCCTGTATTTAAGATCATTGTCTTTTTTGGTAATAGAGCAGTAAGTCTTACTCTGAGAGTGTGTTTATTTTGCTTTGGTATTATTAGTTCCAGGAACCAGATATAGTTTGGATAATTTGCAGGTTTTCTGCCACACAAAATTTTGCTTTTCTCTATATTCCTTCTCCTTCTGTTCTTAGAGAGAAGGTACTTCTTGCAGAACATTGCAGAAGTTTCTGGTTAAATGGATTGCAAGGACAAAATATATTTGTCCTATTTCCATTTTTATTGCACAAGGAATCTATTAATCTGTATTTTTATTGGTTTATAAAATAGAGTGAAATTCAACAACAAAGGACTGCTTTTCCCATTGTCTCTCTTGTTTTCACCTAAAAATTGTTTCCCTGTTCCAATTTACTTTTATATTGCAGGGAAAACCTTGCCTTTTGTTTAATATGCCTTTTCTTGTCTGCATTTGAAGGGAGATAATTTAATAAATTTTAGAGTTAGAATCAAGTCACGCAAATGGAATTGAGTAATCCAAGGGAAGATTTGCTAAGTTGATTGTATTAATGTGACTATCCAAGTTGCTATGAGTTTCCAGACATTTAATTAGTACCTCTGGCAGCATACTCTTTTCAGCTTTAGGTATCGTTTTCTGCTCTTCAAAATATCCGTAGCGGCTTCAATGCTAAGAGGTGAAGCTCAACTCCACCTCCTCTCCTTCTCACCAGGGTTCTGCCTTTGCAGATAATTTGATTTCTTTTTGGAAATGCAACTCTTTGGGGAGCAGGGCAGCCAGCAGGCATATAAATCTGCACATGGCAATGCTTGTTAGTCTGGGGAGCACAGCATACAGAGTTCTGTGGTTAGAACAGAAAATTGCAATGTAAAGTTTCATTTGGATCACCCTGCTGCCAAATGTACCATTGTGTTTCCTCTATGCAATAATGCTGGTTGGAAACTACCCAGATTCATCCTGTGCTGGTGGCCTCAGCAGGACATTGTTGTAGGGCTTTTGTGTGGAAGGGTCATGTGTATACAGAAAGAGTGAAAAAAAAGACACTGATTGTGGAACTTAGTTCAAATGGTACATAAACATTGATATCTGTGAGGTTTAGGGTGGCAAACGTGCAGGTCAAGATCCAGTTCCTAACATGACACACACAGAGATCACATTATTAATAAATTTGGAGTTTCATTTGACAGAAAATAAAATAAAAAGCCCCCCAGAACTGGGAGATGATGCCATTACAATTTAAAGAGCCTTATAGCAAGGATGAGTGACTAAAGGTAGAAGTCAGATTTACCTGTGCTAAAAAACGGGGCTCTTAACTTGCAAGCTGTGTTTGGGGCAGTACCAGAAGAGTATAAAAGACAGTCCTGGGTTGAATCAGGAGAGTGGCATATGGCTTCTTCCCTTGAGGGGAAAAAAAAAAAAAAGGGAAGTTTTCCCATTATCTGGGAAATTTTTTCCAGGGCTGGATCATCAAGAGCTACCAGCTCTTGCCATCTCCTTCTCTGTACTGGCAGTTGTCCACAGACTGAGGCTATAGCATCATGCCTGAAAGGAGAATCGCATGATCGTGCCTTCCCATTCCAGGTCCGTCGTTGGAATTGCCGTTGCCATTGCCAGCATCCAATTGATACAGAAGCCGCTGAGATTGACCTCTGATCCAGTCCACCTACTCTTCTTTATTGCTAACAGCTGCTGGCTGAGCATGCCCTTAGACATGGCTGGGCAGAACCTCGGTGTGTAACCCACGGGTCTGACCTTCAGCTTCAGCCAGCGTGGCTGTGAGTCAGTAAAGTGGGTGCAAGCCAGGAGCTCTGTATCGTTGCTGGTTGTTTGGGGATTTTCGTTGGGTTTGTTTGTTTGTTTGTTTGTTTTCTTTGTATGTACAGCAGGATTTAGCTCTCTTCCAGCTATAATTTTCCAGTTTGTCAAATTTTCCAATTCTAATGGAGAAATGAGGACAGATTAAATGTAACTATGGCAAGTAGTAATGAGTGGAACAGCCTTTTGAAGAGGAAAGTGCATTCTTGTCAAATCACTCAGAAATTTATTAAGAATGGGGTGATGATGGGGAGGAAATTGTTATAGGTCTGTTCCTCACAGGGATGACAGAAAGGAATTAGGGTTATGGAACAGAGTGTATGAATCCATTGTGTGAGTCTCAGAAAGGGGAATGGCTCTGTTGACTAACAAATAGGTGCAGCTAATGGCAGTCAGCCCAGAAGAACTAATTTTCAGTTTAGAAGCTTCAGAGTTCTCCACGTTAGGTGAGGAAAGCTTTGGATAAAATAATCCTTGAGATAAAGGGAGTTATTAGTCAAGAAAGGAGATCTGCAGGGCCTTGTTTTATCATTTGAAGCAGAGCAGTGTGCCCTTGCTGCAGAGGCAGCTGATGGCATCCTGGGCTGCCAGCAGGCCAAGGGAGATGATCCTGCCCCTGCGCTCAGCACTGCTGAGGCCACACCGGGAGTGCTCCATCCTCCTGTGGGCTCCCGAGCACGAGACCAACGTGGATGTACTGGGGAGAGCGCAGGCAAGAGCAAACAAGCTGATGAAGGGGCTGGGCTAACTCACGTGTGAGGAAAGGCTGAGAGAGCTGTGCCTGTTGAGCCTGCAGTAGAGAAGGCTTAGGAGGATATTGCCACTGCGTACAAAATTCCTGCAGGGAGGATGCAAACAGGATGTGGCCAGGCTCTTTTCAGAGGGGTCCAGTGACAGAACCAGAGGCAATGGGCACAAACTGAAGCACAGGAGGCTCTTTCTGAACATCTGGAAATATGAGGATGACTTCTCACTAGCACAGATTGTCCAGGAGAGTTGTGGAGTCTCCATCCTTGGAGATATTCAAAAGCTTCCTGGACAATGTCCTGGGCAACCAGCTCTAGGTGGCCCTGATTGAGTAGGGATGGTGGGCCAGATGACTTCCAGAGGTCCTTTTCAACCTCAACTACTCTGTCATTCTCTGATTTTTTGAAAAGAGAGTTATTTTCTTTGAAGATGTAATTGGTAGAAATGTCCTTTTTTTCCTTCTTCTCCCCACCCCCCTCTTTGTTAGAGTGGAAAAAAAAAATCTTGAAACTCTTCTTACTCTGGTGGTTAATAGGAAATAGAACCAGTTTATACAGACTAAAATGCAATCAAAGTGGCCAGAGTAATGAATAATGAGTGTGTGATGACAGGAATAGCAGCAGCTCTTGACCTATGTAACAATTATAGCAGCAGTTCTTGTTCTGCCTAACAGCTCCTGGGAAAGGGAGACCTTAAGTGGGTGCAAGGACACAGGAATCTGCAATATACGGGAGAGTGTTCACAGCAGTGGATAAATTAAAATCTTCCTGCTGTGATATCTATAACTAGCCCTGAAATGGATTATCCATTTAGGGATACATCATTAACTAATGAGAAGCATGAGATTCCTAAGACTATATAACTGTTCTAGTTTGGTTTGAATTAAGATAAGAAGCCTTTGTGAAAGCTGGAGATGATTAAGCACAAGGTAACTCTATCTTGGATTTTAGCCCTGCAGGAGTGACTAAGGAGTGACTAAGGAGAGCTCCTGAACCCTGTGTCTGAAGATAGAGATGAATTTTCTCTTAAAGAGATAGAACAAGTGACCTTAGATAATCCCTCTGGGTGTTCCCAAAGGGAGCCTGGAAATGAGATTGTTACAATTGGATGCTGGACCTAGGGATGGCAGCAGTAGTGGTAGAAATTCAGCTGAAAGTACCTACACAACAGACCCAGAAGTCTCCAGATCCTAAGGCATTTCACTTGTAGGAAGGGAAATTTACACATTTGAGACAGAATCATGGAACTCCTTTAAAGATCCAGGAAAATGTCTGGAATTGCTGAATAACACAAATAGGCTTAATTGACAATAGATAGAGAGTATAGATGTCTAAATACTTATTTGACAAATTTCAATCACCCATTTAGAAAAGAAAAAAATTTTCAACAAGGAATCAGTCTCATGTACAGACTCAAATTCAGTCCCTCGTGTTTGGGCAAAAACTGCATTTATCTTCCAGCTGTTCTGGTCTTTAATCCCGTATTCCATCTCTCAGAGAGGGCTTCATTCTCCATGAACTATCCCTGAAGCTGTTTTTGCTTGTGGGTACTCACCCCTACATTTTTTATTTATTGTGTTGGAATTTAGAAGAACTGACAAACTGCTTTTTGTGGGTTTGTTTTGTTTTGTTTATTTTTAAGAAAGATCCACTTAGCTAAATGATGCCTAAGGAGTAAGCTTCTAGGCTAGGAGAAATACACAGCTGCTGAGTCTGATCTCTCTTTCCTCTTTGCTGTTGATCTGAAAGTGAAGGGCGTTCCATTATACTTTGCCTGTCTCTACAGAGTCAGGTCTTTTCATGTTCTGTTTTTGTCACCTTTGGAATGAAGACAACCAGAGAAGGCAAAGCAGAAGCTGTGCTGCTGGCTATGAGCTGCTGCCTGCGAGCTGCTGCCTGCAGCCCTTGGCAGCGACCAGTGAGTTGTACTCTTGTGCAGGGCTCTCTGGCTCAGCTCAAAATAACCTTCCCAAGCTGTAAGTAAGGCCCACGCAGACCCTCCATCTGACTTGAAGAGTTCAACAGGGTTTGTGTGAGAAGCTGATTTTAATTGCATAATAATTTGAACATGGGCACAGTGATTCCTGTGTCATTGGATCATTAACTGAATGCAACAACAAATTAATATAAATTGGTTATGAATACATGTAGGCGGAAAATTAGGACTTACCTAAATTAGCTTTGAAACAGCCCAGCAAAATACTCTTCTCAAGTTCATTCTGAACCCTGCAAAATTTGCCAAGGACTACCACAGACCCTCAAATGTCTTGAAGGTTATGGATACACTTAATCTTGATTCTATGATTTAACACTAGAGTCTATCTCAGGAGTCTTCTAGCCACTCTTCCTTACAGGCAGTGGCTTTCAGCTTCGAGGTCTGCAAAATTCAGTATAACCCCTGCTAGCTATTCGGTCTCTATCCCTTGTCTTGATTCAGCTGATCCCCTGGATGTCAGATGAGGACATATTAACCATAGCCTTGTTTCTGCCAGCACCTCCTCTCATCCTAGCCATGTTGGTCTTGGAGGACCTAACGTTTTTGTACTCCCCAGGCATCCAATTCCCAACTCAAATTTTACTTAATTCTAAGTTTAATTCAACTGGCTAGATCACTGCTCCTATTATACAAACGCCTGACTGCTCCCTGGCCCAGATTAACCATGTGCTGGAAGTTTAGCTTTCCCCTTGTTGTTCCAAACACAAATCCTAGTCACAACCATAATCTGACCACAATCTGAATATCCTGATTTTGTAAGGTGGTTCCTTGAGTACAGTTACTATGATTGGAAAGACTGATCTGTCCCAGAGTTACTTGTCCCTGTTGGTGCTGTAAGTCATCTTAGCTCTGTGTGCTGTGGATGATTGACTAGGAAATGGAATTCTTCCATTCCAGCCTTATGAAAACCTAAGCTCTCAGACGAACAATCTCATGTTTTCTTGGTGAGGATCAGGGTAAAACCTGTCATTTTCAAAAATCAGGTATTCTCTATTCTCTGATATGTATATCTCACAAATCCGTAACAGATCTCCAGTTCCTCCTATCCCAAGCCATTAGAGTTTCTGCGTAAGGCTAGAGTTAGAATGATGAGGTAGTTATAACCGTGGAGGTATAGAATCATGGAATGGTTTGGGGTGGAAAGGACCTTAAAGATCCTCTAGATCCAACCCCCCTGCCGTGAGTGGGGACACCTTCCACTAGACCAGGTTGCTCAAATCCCTATCCAGCTTGGCCTTGAACACTTCCAGGAATGGGGCAGGGAGAAGGAAAATGTACATGGGCTCCTCTGGCTGCACTGAAAGTGTGAGACTTTGGACTTCAGTGTTTCAGATCAGTCCCCGGACCTTCTTTCTTCACAGCAATGTAGGCTTCACCTTTGTATATATTGTTTAGATGCGCACACAACTTCCAGCTTCTTCCAAATATAGATGTATGTATACGCTTCCTTTTTTTTTTTTTTTTTTTGAAAAGGGAAAGGTGTGAGTCTTCTCTGTAGGGTGACAGAAGGAGGAAACACACCTATTGCATGAAAAGTAGGAAAGGACCTATCCAACTGAGGCACTCACTCTCGCTTGGGACCACGGTGGACTGGAAGTTTGATCTGCTCAGAGTGCCAGAATGCAACCTCTCTCATTATACCTGGGATGGACGACAACAACCAGTGTAATTGTTTAACAGTCAGGGTTGAGATTAAGTTAAGGGATACCAGGATCTGAAGTGATTGATTTATTGGTGGATTTTGCAAGTTTTGCAGGGGTAAGGTGGGATCATGTTCTGGTAAGGCAGAGTTAACTCTGGGGTGTTGCTATAAGATGAGGGTTATGTTTGGGTTGGGGACAACATGGCATAAAACCTCATGTCTGCTGAAATACTGAGATATCCTGAGGGAGAGGGAGGCATTAAAGAGAGGCGAGCTGAAATAGAAAAATGAAATTAAATTCTTTTATATTTGGATGTGTCACTTCATCTCAATTTACATATTTCCTTAAAATTGAATTACCACCATAAGTTAAGAGTATTTTCCAATTAACAGTCCTTGTGCACTTAACCAACCATCTGTAAATGGACACAGAGGTCATATTCAAGCCACACAAAACACAATGAATCTCTTCACTCTTGGTGTGGCAGAAGCTGCAGAACAATGCTTGTTTTGAAAAAAACATAATTTGAGTTTTTCCTGCATCCTTTATGCAAGAGAAAAATAAAGACAAGTTTGAAAGAATGAAATAGAAGGCTTAATAAAATCCATGTGGAGACTGAGAAAAAGCTCAGGTAGCTCACTCCAGGGATGGATTTTGACTGTTCTACAATGAATGATGACTTTTCTACCTCTGCTTTGCTTCCTCTGAGATAAAGAACTGTGCAATTCTTTTTCTTCCCATGCTGTTTAGTGTATATAGTATGATTACATTTCATCATACAATGAGATTCCACATTGTTGTAATTTCATTCTGATGCAGTTTGTTTTTTAATCACATCGCTTTACCTTTTTAAAATCAATATCCAATCACTGTTGCTTCAGGGGAAAAATTTGCAATTCATTAAGGCTTGCCTGAAAGAAGTGTATGAGCTTTATCTCAATAATGTGCATGCCAAAGTTTAATGAATCATTTAAATATTTTTCATTATTTTCCACTTCTTATCCAATAGAAATATCATTTTGGGGTTGACAGAGAGCAAGATACCAGGACTCAACCAGAAAACCCATTTATAAAACACTTTTTAAGGGCTTCCTATTTCAACAGGTAATTTTCTCATTCTTGAGAAGGTCAATCTTACTGATGTTAATTTAGCAATCGCCAACACATGTTTTTTTCATGGGTTGAACCTGTCTTTTTCAGTTCTTGTGTAACAGAATATCTCAGTATTCTGAACTATCACAGCTGTTAAAATAGTGATGTTTGCCTTTATCCCCATCTGTTTTCTGTGTATAAATGGATGTTTTCAGCTATCCAATGGAAGAAGGATTTTTTCCTTCTATAGTCAAGGTGGAGCCAGTGTCCTTTAAGTAGTACACAGGTAAGGGATGGGGGGCAATGGACACAAACTGCATCAAGAAAAATCTTAATTGACATTAGGGAATAAAAAATCATAGGCAATCAGATATTGGAAGAGGTTGCCTCAAGAAGGTGTGGAAGATGTTTGAAAACACTCTGAACTCAATTAGATAAGGCCCTGAGCTACTTTATCTAGTGGCGAAGATTCCCCTGTTGCATGGTCAGACCAGATGACCCCTTTAGGTCCCTTTCAACTTAAATTAGCGTATGATTCCGAAATACTCACCAAGAAGTAATCAAGATGCCTGTGCTGACTAAGAACCAACCTTATCAGGCAGTTCTGCCCCTATTTCAGTCAGCAAATTACTTTACCTGATAAAATGTGCAGCGTTTTCTAAGTCTAGAGCTGTTGCCTGTTGCGCAGTAAGGCTGTCAAAGCTGATGTAAGTGGTCTGTATCTCCTTAGTCATTGCCACTAAAGTGCAAATTAGTCTTTATCCTACCACACCTGTTTTTCGCAACTTGCTGGGGAGGGAACTGATAAGGATGGTAATTTTTTCAGCTGGATGAATCTAGGCTGTACTGTCACATACCTGTAGGAATAAATAGGGGAGATTCAGCCTGAGACTAGTGAAAATCTCAGTCCTTCAACTTATGAAAATACCAAAGAATTCAGTAAAGCCTCTTTGCCATAGTTTGCCTCTGCTTTTGAAACTGCCTTTTTCACGTGGCAAATTTTGATCTAGCAGTGGAACCCAGGTTAGCAACAGGGATGATTCATGTCTTTTGGGCATTTTCTGCAAAGTTTAGTTCAATCTTCTAAAAGAGAAGAAAAATAAGGAGACTGGAGACTTTTACTGTAGCAGTTGAGGCCATTTCACATACATGTTTGCACAAATAAAATTATAAGGCTTCAGGGATCAGTCTGACAAAATAGAAAATTATGTGTGTTGGTATACTTTTCCATTTAAAACTAGGAATAATTGAAAAAATGAAGCTAGGCAGAAATAACACAATAATGAGTTTATCACTCTACACTGTAAATTATTGAAGCATAACCTAATGTGTAAGCAATCATAACCTTCAGGGAGAAGAAATAGGGCACCCAAGGCTTTCTTGCCCTTGTCTGGGTTTTGTGGTTTGGCAGTGAGGAGAAGCTGTAGAGAGAAAATCTTGTAAGCTGAGTCCACGCATTTATTTTTAGTGTTATATGAGGCATTTACTAATGGCAAAATGTCCTTGAGGTTAGGAAGAGGGTTTTTTTCCCTTGGCACAGACAAGTTTCTGCATTCCAATTTTGTTGTGATATGCTCTTTGCAATTAATAATAAAGCATTTTGAGAGGAAACAAGGGAAAGCACTGAGACTGGGGAGGCCAAGTTATTAACCCAGTGTTATTTTCCCCCTTAAAAGCAACAAATATAGTCTGGAGCACACAGGTACCATTAAGTTTATCCCTTAGACCACAGCCATTTCCTTTCTACTACAGATTTACTCTCATATAAACTCTGGGAGTTTAAATTATTTCAAAATGCAAAACTTTGCAGGAAAGTAGTGTTAGGATGACCAGGGAATGGAGAATCACTCTTCCAGAACAAGTTAAAAGAAACAGGTTTGTTCAGGCAGCAAGAGAAGGTCTGATTGCATAGTAGAAATACATCCAAGGTGAAAGCTAGGAAACAAGATTTAGAAAAGAATGGTAAAAGGTGAGTCAGATGTATTCATTTTTCCATGGGCAAAGCTAGATTGGACACTAGAAGAAGGTTCCTGGCCTTCAGAAGAGCATAGGCTTTGGAGGCATTTCCTGAAGGTGAAATAGCTTGGTTGACTCCATTAGAAGGCTCTCACCTTGATTCAGGAGGTCCTGCTAATCCAGATCCAGGGGAATTACAGAAGGGTATGGAGCAGTGTGTGACTTTTTTTACCCCTCTCGAGAATCTTTTGCAGTTTAAAGAAGTTTCAGTCACTATGAGAGATTTTTCCTGCCTTTGATACACTGATGATTATTTGTTTTGTGGGGAATGTGATTTAAGCAGTAAAATGGCATTCACAGGTGATACAAAATGCAAAACTGTATTTAGTTTTGACAGAAAGCTTTTCAGTAGGTTCATTTGACTAAAATGGTCATTATCTCTAGACCTCAGATAATTTCCTATTTTTTCCTGAAAATTCCAAATTATTTTTAAAGTATTTTAACAATATAGAGAGAATTCTGTTGGTCAGTCTCACTGAGACTGAGCTTGTGTAAGTTTCTAAGCTTGTGGTTTTTTATTATCCTCTTTTCCTTCTTGCCTCTCAATAGGAAAATATGTTTCCATGGATGTACTATTAGAATCACTTTTTCTACTTTTAAGCTGGTTTTGAATTGCTGAATGTGGTCATATCACTGCTTATCTTGCAGTAGCTCTTCCTGGACTGTAGCTTGCTACCTTTTGATTAATTTCTTTATCTCCTGGGATGCATATATGCATTTGTGATCTTTGTGTTGAAAACCTGCCATGAACTTGATCTTTCTTCTGCTTTCTAGTCCTTAATTAAGCATATTGACATATTGTTGGTAGGGATGATAGCTTCCAGTGGAATAGCCAAAACCAGCACTGATTCTGCTGTTATATTTATTTATGAGACATCGCAGTACATGGAATCATCACTTTGTTCACTGAAATCTTTGTAGATTAGGAAGAATTTATCTCTTTCCATGCAGAGAAACTGTTTCATTCCCATTCTGATTCAGAGAGAATCTGGCTTAGAAGTAGATAGGGGTGACCTCAAAAGTTTAGAGAAAATTACTAGGTGAACTTGGTATGTTTTTTAAAGGACTTCAACAGTAAATGAAACACACCAGGGCAGATTCTCAGCTGGTGTAAATTACTATCACTCCACTGAAGTGGGTATAGCAAAAGCAGTTTAACCAACTGACAGTCCCTCAGGTGTGCATTTCTTTCTTGTTTTGCTGCTGATTTTAAAATGAGAGGACTCCAACTGAACTTTTGGACCAAATCATTCTGTTGGGGTTGGAGCAGGTCACAGATAAAATAAGAGTACAGATCAACTCCAAGCTTTTTCCACATGAGTTATGCCCTAATCATGGCTTCATGTACTCCCAGAACTTGATTCCCTGCAGCCTTTCTCCTGCTTCTGCCTGACCCTGATCTGGAATTAAATTGTTATCAGAATCACTGTAGCATATATTGTATTACAGTGTATATCCAATGAAAGTTGGAAACTTGGCATATTCAAGACTGGGAATAATCTCATCTACCACAGAGCACTTTCTTAGAGCAAGCAGTTCATCCAGGGAAAGCACCAGCATCTCCCAAATGCCCCTACAAACAGGACTGCATCTTAATATTAATAAAGCAGTGAAGTATTAAGGCAACATATGCTGTAACTGTGCAGTCTGCAAGTGAGTTAACTCCTTCTAAGGGTCCTGATCAGATTTCCTGATGATGAAGCAACACTGTGCTTTGTCAGATGATTGCCTCATTATTCAGCACAGCACTGTGGGGTTTGTGGCATACTTTGTTATGTGAAACATAAAGATGGGGATTTTTTTCTTAAAAGAGAACCAGCAAAACCAAGCAAAATTATTTTTGTCTTTGCTAGAAAACATTTTTTAAATGATGCTGCAAACCATTCAAATTTAAGTCTTAATTATATGAACTCTGGCAAAACTGTTCTATTTGCCAAAAAAATGTTGACTTTTGGATAAATTAAATTAGCTTCTAGAAACTTTTTTTTTTAAAAATAAGTTCATACTTTAATGGTTTTTTTCATGTAAATAGTTTATAAAACTTAAATACATACCTGACTTAGGTCCCTGTTTCTCCACTTAGTGTGAGAAATGTTTCAGTGAGGGTAGTTCTCTCTGTTTGCAGCAGGCAGTCTGAACCTCAGGTGTGTGGTGAACTACTTCCTTCTGGTAATTGCATTTTGTCGAGGCAGGACAGCTCTGTGTACAAACCCCACAACAGGTAAAGCTGAAATATCATTCAGGAGCATGCCACAACATGATTTCACCAGGTCCTGCCAAATTTTGGAAGGAAAGATGTTGAAATGCCAGGTTGGTCCTTAAAAGCCCAAGCCCCTCTATACCACATCTCCCTTCCTTGATCACACCCACATGCCAGGTGTGCTCAGCAGTGTAATGAATTTAAATGTTTTTAATTTTTAGCCCCAGTTCAATGATGGGTTTTGCCCCAGGGACAGAGTCTGTGTGTGGGTACATGCTCGTTTCCTGCTGGGTCTGATAGCAGGACGGGGCTGTCATAGTTCCCCTCCCCCTCAAGCAGACAAGTTACCCTGTAAAATGAATCAGACATTTTTTATTGTGAGATTAATGTAAGAATTAACTAGTCAGTGTGATCTCTTCTTTAAAAATGCATATATTTACCTTAATTTCTGTTTTAAATACTCTTAGAATATAATATTTTATTAGAAGAGTTTACTCTCTGCATTAGAGTACCCTTCTATTAGAGTTAAAGTGGGAAGCTATGCAGCATAGCCATCCAGTAATAGCTATTAATTATTCTGTAAACTGAAGCTATGGGCAGGAATGTTGTCGCGGGCATATGGTGAGAATATGATAAGAAATAGAAACTTCATGTTATACAGTGAAGTAAGGCTCTTTTTTCCTCCTTTTTTAAGTTTATTTTTTATTTTAAATTTTATTTTTATTTTTATTTGGGGTTTGGTTTAGTTTAGAAGAGCTAATTGTATAAAAATTCTTTTTAATGTATTCTAGTTTATTATTAGTAAATTGATACAATGCTGATGTAACCATTCACTTTGCACAAGTTAGATTTTATTGACATCAGTGAAAGAAAAGTTTCTTTATTCTTTCTCTGTAATTATATGGATCACACGATTTCATTTTTCCTGTATTGTTAGCATTTAAGCACTGAACAGCTTGTTTCAACCTTTGAAAATTCAAGCCTTAATGAAATATTTACATGCAATCAGTTCTAGTTCTTGCTGAATGGAAAATAATGAAAATGCAGAACAAAACCATATTTTTCCTCTGACTTCTTGGTAATTAGTCTTTGCCTTCTTTTTGAAACACCAATGTTCTGCCTCTTTGCTCTTAGAATTTAACAATATTTTCAGTGCTTTACAAAAAATTGCAAATTGAGACAGGCCTAGTTTCTTCATAGTTTTTGCATTTTAGAAATATAGCATTAAGTATGCTTTAACATGCATTTCATGTTAAAAGCAATTAACATGCTTTTCTACTTTGTAAACCATGCAATTTAAACTGTAACGACAGAGGCTTTCTTCTGTTGCCACTTGAATATACTTGTACTTTATGTTGAAGTCAAGAGGATGTCTGCATGAGGGCTGGGCACTAAAAGTTTTGTGATATACACTAGTGGAAAGGTTTATATTCTGAAGCGGCTAAAGAACCTGGACATCAAACTGGAATCTGTGGAATTATAGGAGAAAATTTTAGGAAAGCCGCATGCCTCCAAACACCTGAAAAGCAAACAATCTCAAATTCTATTTCTTTGACCTAGTTTGTCCTTGGATATTTAGACACAAACCCCCTTCCCAAAGTCAGCAGGAGGCAAAATCAAATTGAGTGGGAACAGATTGAGGAGTCAGAAGTATGAAATCTGCTCTGAGATAAAGCATCCTCATAGGAGCACTCCTCCCTTGGGCTATGGACACTGTAAATTTACCTGGTAATGGCAGCTGACTGAAACAGTCCCTTGATATTTCTTGTGGAGGCCTCCCTTTTTGCTGGAGATCTCTCTTGCGGCTTAGGATCTCAATTTAGGCTTCATGAAGTGCCGTGGCACAAGAAGGATAAGAGCGGATCCACGCTTTGATCAATGCTGATCAATGTTGGCATTAATCCACAGGCACTTCTAACAAAAAAGTTCTATTTTCTCTGATGCTGTTCTGACTCATTACAGTTAATGGCCTTTCCTGAGAAATGCAGCAGTAGTTATTAAGAAATGAGGCGAGGACTCAGAAATGAACCAGAGGAGAGCTGGCTGGCTGTGCTTTGAATCCTCTGTAGTATTGACGTAGTTATACACGTATGCAGCCTGTCCTCTTCTGCTTCGAGTGAATTTATTTTTAAAAACTCTCCTATGCAGCTGCTTCTCTGTCCTTCAGCATAGAGTGGGTGTTCTGGCCTAACCCTGCAGCAGATCACACAGTGATTGGCTTAAACCCCATGGTAGACCAAGGACTTGAACTTGAGCTTGTGCTCCTCCAGCCTGGAGGAGACTGCGAGGAGACCTCATTGCAGTCTGCAACTTCCTCGTCTCTTCTCTCTGCTGACCAGTGACAGGACCCGAGGGAGTGGTGGCCTGAAGTTGTGTGAAGGGAGGTTTAGGTTGGATATTAGTAATATGTTCTTCACCAAGACGGTGGTTGGGCACTGCAACAGGCTCCCCATGGAATGGTCACAGCACCAGCCTGACAGAGCTCAAGCAGCATTTGGACAATGCTCTGAGGCACCTGGTGTGACTCTCGGGGATGGTGCTGTGCAGGGCAGGGAGCTGGACTCGATGATCCTTGTGGGTCCCTTCCAGCTCAGCACATTCTGTCATTCTGTGATCTGTGTGGCAAATATCAATGTACTTTCTTCAAAGCTGGAGCCAGAGGCACTGGAGAAACAGAGAAATCGCTATGATAACTGTGTCCCACTGGAGGGCTCCCCAGCACTTGCAGTAATCCTCCTCTTCAGTGGCTATCTCAGTTCGAGGGCTGTCTCTTCCCTGCAGTGCAGTGCGCTGCAGAGCTGCTCCCCTGCAGCAGAAGAAATGGGTTTAGAGATGGGGGTGTGTTTGTGTGTGTGTGTGTGTCAGACTCGCTCCTGTACTCCTCTGTGGGCATTTTTAATCACTGCCCTCAGTATTGCTATCAAGAAAATGATGTGCTAAATGCACCTCAGAATTTAGTATTATTCATATTTTGAATTTTGTGTTGATACCTCAGTGAGGTTGGCTAAATACCTTCACTGCTTCTTAACTGATTGCAGCTTTAGAATGGTAATGGCAATTATTCTGGAATTGTTCCCTTTATTGTACTTCAATTTTCAATAGAAGCCTTCAGTACAATCCAACTACTTAGACGTACTCTGAAGGGAAAGTGGCTGCACTTGAAGTTGGCTGCTTTGCTCTTTCTCCGTCGTTTTGCTTTTAATATCTTTTAAAGTTAAAATCATTGTTTGGCTTAATTTGTGAACAGTTTTTAATTTTCTATTGAGATTTCAGGTGGATGTTGAGTCTTGAGGAGTCAAGTGCTTTAGAAGGATACTCTAACTGGAAAGCTTAAGTGATTTTACAGAAAGTGTATGAAGGTGAGTTAGTGGTCTGTTTTGTGTGTAGCAATGCAATAGCTTTCTACAGTTCTCCATTTCATCTGAAATGAGTCAGATGAGGCAGGATGTGTTGGAAAAAAATCAGTAATTATAAATGAACTTTTGTGACTATTGTAACAGCGGCTCTTAAGAGTGTTAATTATTGACAATTTAATTTCTTTACAAATATGTTATTTTCAGACTGGATTTTATACTAGTTTACCTTGAAATCTAGCTAATAAGCCCAGTTAGTTTTGAATTCATGATTGTCTTTTTCCTGCATCAGTTGCACAGTGTTTCAGAAGTCTCATATTTTACACTGGATGCAAATATTCACTTTTTCAAGAAAGTCCCCAGGTCATCTTTAGGCTTGTCTTTTAGAGACCACCTGAGCCTGTTCTTTCTGACTGTTAGATGATGGACAAGGACTTCTGGGGCTGTTGACTCTAAATCGTGATTCTTTCCCATAGAAGTTCACTACTATGGTTTGCCTGTATGTATCCAGAAATAAGCTTTCAAATGCATCTTTTTAATCACACTGACAATTTCTTCTAAGCTCTCTTGGTGGTACATCTTGCTTCTTACTCCACAAAGCAACTTTCTGTAGCCTTTTCCTTTTCCCAGCCCACTGCAAATGTTGGGGCTTATTCTGGGGCTTAAAAAGAATTACCCTTTTTAAGGTATTTGTGTATTACTTGAGAGGGGCTTCAAATCATATTTTAAAAAATCTCCACTTGTACAAAGAATCGTTCAGCTGGGAGGAAAATTATTATTGGTGAAACTCCAGCCAAGTTTTTAACCAAGGGATATTGTGCGAGTTCCTGTGAATGGATATTTCTTCATCCTTCCTAGTACTTTACTGATATTATTTACTTCCAGTTTGTCCTGACAAAGGAAAATATGCTCAGCAAAGTACAGTAAAGATATCAAAATGTTTAATGTTCTTCACTTAAAGATGGAGCAGCCTAGAGAACCATTCCTAATTATTCTGAGCATGGAGATATTAGGACTGTGTATTAAATAGAAGGCATTTGTAGCACAATGGCTTGTCTGATGAGTATCATTCAAGGATGTTGGAGCACTTTTTTGGTTTATATATCCTATGTGCTTTATAATTTCTGTTTTATCCTAGTAGTCCACTGGAAAGGCAACAGCTCATGTGAACTCTTTACAGTTGGAAAAGAGTACCTGTGTTGTCTGGGAGCTCTGTTAAAATTCACGTTGCAATAAATGTACCAGGTTTCTTTTCCATTAGAGACATTGTGGTGTCAGTGAAGTGTAACATACAAAACAATAATTAATAGACTGTGCAGTTTACAGTTTCTAAGCTGCACAAAATGTTAGCTCTATAAATATATTTTAAGAGACACACCAGCAAATATTTAAAAATAATTGCAAATTCTTCAGTGATGTAGACACACAAATGAAGGAATTTTGCTGAGGCAATTATAGTGTCTCCTGCTGCTCTGCCAAAATTATTAGCAACATACATGAGACCTCCCAGTGTTTGCAGATCTCTGCAGTAACTGGAGATTTAAGGTTTAGAACTTGGAGGTGAGGTGAAAAGATGTTGTAAATAACTGCACAGGTTTCAAATTAACAGGATGGCTGTGGTGCTCAAATACTGCTGCCCTTGTCTAGGAGGATTTGCGACTTTCTATCAAAGCTTTGGGATGGCTTGTCTTTGTGAGTACTGCAGGAATGTACTATAATCAAAATACACAGGTGAATGCTTCTTAATGTGCTTGCTGACTAATGACATGTACTTTTCAGAGCTTAAACAATTCTGTGTATCCCCCCAAGAGTTGATGGTGTCACTTAATTTACAGAGCAAAGTGGGGAATAAGCCTTTCCATGTTAGAAGCTATCCCTGCTTCATCTTTCATTTCCTCTAAAAGGCTAAATTTTCCTGTTGTCTCCGAGCATCTCATGACGCCATTCTTTAGAGGGACAGTAGGGCATCTTCTTTGGAATCACACAGGCAGTGAACACACAGCTGGAAACTGAACCTGGCATTCCTTACTCCCAGCCCTATGTAACATTATTTTCCCTGCTGGCAAGAGTATGTACCATGTATATACGTAAGTAAAGAAATCCTGGTAAGCTTTTCAAATCCAGTTATCTGTGACTTTTAAGCTTACATATATTCCTCTGAAATTAGGAAGGTTTTCGGAAATGTGCATTATTTTATAAAGCTGTTTGTTCTTTATACATCTAAATTTTTATTTTGGAATAAACTTGATTCAAATTTGATTGCGTCAAGAAACATTTATGCATTTTCTAGTTATGAATCAGATGATGAGAAAAATTAAGCAAAACATACATCTGTGTTTATCCATTGTTTATTACTCATCTTTTAATGAGAGAGTTAATTAAAAGAAAAAAAAAGAATTATTATATTAAGGTCTACCTGAAGGGAATGCTTGAATCATGCCTCTTTTGTATGGAGTTGCTTCATGGGTCGTTCTGGTTTTATTCATATGAGTTATGATGTGTGAACCAAAGTGTGACCCTATCCAAAGGGTTTGTGGGTATTTGGATCTCTGTTTACATCTTAGGACTGTCAATTTTGCCTGAAGAGGGTTGTTGCTTCTTCAGAGGACATAGATACTTAGATGAGTTCAAAATGTACTGAATTCAGCTTAGGTGTGCAGGCAGAATCTGACCATGTGAATACAGATGTCAAAGTACTCTTGCTCTTACCCTGTAATTCTGAGCTGGGAATGAATGAAAATGGCTGTGATGGATGAATGACCATGTTTCTCTGACTAGAGTTTGTCTTGTTCACCAACATTTTAGCTCTTAATAGGTTCTGATACTGTAAAAAAAAAAAACGTTTTTGTTCTTATCAGTGTTTCATTTTATAGGAAGACATGATTGCATCTCCATTTATTTTTTGACATTGTTAGAGCAGAGAGTTGGTCCAACTGTGACTCTATCAGCTGTAAACAATGCTCTTTGCCTTTGGCCAAATTTTAGTCTCCTAGTGTTTTCACTCTGCCTGGAGTGAGTCACTGTGACAAACAAATCCCTGAAAATAAGAACATATAATGGAAAAGCTGACAAGACCCTTAACAATAGCAGAGCCATGGGCTTTGATATAAACAACATAATAACAGAGTGGATTTGATTGTCATCCTGGAATTTCACTCTTTTGTTGCATTTCTTGTCCAATTGCCTGCATGACTATTTCACAGCAATACTTTCTGGCATATTCCAAAAGCTATGGTTATTCATTGACAGGCTCCTGCCACAACCCAGCAATAAAATCTACATTGGGATATTAACTGCTCTTTCCTTTAAAACAGAACAAATATAGAAAACCAAAGCTGGCTGTGGGATAAAGTAGTATTTAAATCAAGCCTAAACAACTAATTCTCTCTTTGTGATGTGCTGGGATATCGAGGCTTGTCAGCATGGGGTGCTGTGACAATGCCTCGCTGTGTGCTGATGAGTCACAGTGTGAAGCTTAAAGAAAAACACGATCCCCTTTCTTCTCCTCTTCAACTCCATGTTGTTTCGAAATGAAAAGATGCTGGACGAGATGTCCATGGTACAACTCAAAGACAGTCTTAGTCCCCAAACAGGTATCTGAGCTTCTCTGTTGTGGTGAGTTGACCTTTACTGGACACCAGGCACCCACCGAGTCATACTGTCATTCCTCTCCTCAGCAGGACAGGAGGAGAAAATAAGATTGAAGCCAACCTTGTGGGTTAAGATAAAGGCAGTTTACTGAAGCGAAAGCAAAGGTTATGCCCATGCAAGCAAAAGATTTTGTTCTCTACTTCCCATCAGCAGGTGATGTCTGGCCGCTTCCCAGGAAGCAGGGCTTTGGCACGTGTAGTGGTTACTCCAGAGGGCAGACATCATAAATAACAAATGAATAACAAATAATGAATGCTCCCTGCTTCCTCCTCCTCCTTTCTCTTAGCTTTTATATCTGAGCAGGTGTAATACTGTATGAAAAATCCTTTGTTCAGTTTGGGTCAGCTGTCCTGTCTGTGTCCCCTCCCAAGATTTTTCCCACCCCAGCCTGCTGGTGAGGGTGGAATGTTGGAGAGACGGCGCTGAGGCTGTGCCAGGGCTGCTCAGCAGGAGCCAAAACACTGGTGTGCTATAAACACCTTTCCAGCTACCAGTGCAGAGCACAGCACTGCGAGGGCTGCTGTGGGGAAAATGAGCTTGTCTCAGCCAGACCCAATACACCTGTACAACATGTTGGGCAACCAACACCTCTAAGAAGCTTTTCAGGAGGAAACAAAGATCCAGAAAAGAGGGAAGTTGTTTTCCATTTAGCTGTCCACTTCTCATCTATGAAAAGCCTCTCCTTACTTCTCTACTCCTTCTCTCCAGACCAAGGGCTCTGAACCCTTTTTTTTTTTTTTTTTTTGTCTTGGCTGCTTGAGGTTAGGGAAGGATAATGCTTTGATTGTGGCTTTTCTTTTTAAATATTTGTAGTAGTTTCATGGCTGTTGCCTTTCTCCTAGTTGGAAATGTGTTAATTAAAGCACACAGGAAAAGTCCAGTCCTATGGAATTAATTCATGACTAGGAAGATCAGTGTCCCTATGGAATAGCTTGGAAGTTCCTATTGCCCTTCAAAAGAGAGTAGATCTCTGTTTTTCCCCAGCCTTAGAGAAGGATAGCAATGCTGAATAAAGATAAAAGGTTTTACTCATGGGCCCCACTTCAGGTATTGTACCCAGCCAAGGATCCAGGAATAATTCAGAAATAATTTGACTAACTAGCTTGTAGGGTAAACTTCAGGTAAATGCTTCTGGTGCTTTGTGCTACTACTGCAACACAGCCACAGAAGTCAGTTTGAAACCTATAGTGCTAACATAATTCCCAGTTTTTGCTTATATGCCATAGGCTAAATGACTGCATTTTGTTATCTGATAATTAATGAGCTTTTCAGTCCTTTGTGGGATGTGCGGAGGGAAAAACTCAGATCCCTGGAGATAGGGGTGAGAGAGAAGGAAAAGAAGACTATTCCTAGACTGGATTCTCTCCATTAATTCTTTCCTTTATTCATGTTCTTAAAGTAACTCTGCTAATAAATTGGAAAGATTAAGATTCCAGACTCGAGGAGATTCAGGTCATGCTGAAACATATTAAATGTAGACTTATTAATAGAATTTCCTGTTTTCAATAACATGCTCTCATACTTCACCTGTCCTTGACTGAGTAAGATACAAAAAAGCCCCATCTGCAGTTGTTGTGAGGTTACAATTCAATAGATAATCCAATTATATGCATTCCTGAAGCTAGGTCAGGATCTCACACAAAATTGTATTGATTACATTTTAATGCCAGCACTGTCATGAGAGCAGAAGGGCAAAACACCAGTCAGCTGCCACAGAGCAGGTGGGTTGCCATGCGAGGTATTGAAGTGCTGTGAAGAAACTTTAGGTATTTTCCATGGTTGCTGTGTTATTTGTGATACCCCTGCGAGGTAACAACTTAATCACCACCTAAACCTGTTGACACTATGGTTAGCTTTTCTCTGTACTGGTGCCCTGTCCTGAAGCTGTGCATTTTATTGAAGAGTTCTGATGAATGTTGCGATTTGCTCAGGTTGGGAGAGTCCCAAGGTTTGAGAAGCAATGAAAAACCTCAATACTTTATGCTAAAGATGCAGTCAAAATTCAGCATTGAAGTGCAAGCTTGTAATCAACTAATCTTCTGCCCGAAATTAAAGGGTCTGTTTTTTTGGCCAATGCCTCAATCTCAAAAGTGCCCTGAAATGTCTTATTCTTGGTTTTCACGCTGGTGCCTACCATTTGCCAAAGAGAAGTAGATTCCAGGCACTTAACTTTCTGTTTATGTTTCCGTTTTTAAAATGTTGCAGAACAGAAGAGGAGATCTTAATGATGTGAGAGCATTCACAGTTAACCTGAAAATCCCTCTTCCATTTGATGGGAATCATATTTGCATCTCCCACAAATTGCCTTAGCTATTAGGCAATAGTCCATCTGAACAGACAATATTTCCTCTCCTACTGTTGAAGGCTTGCTGACGTGCTGGAAAAAACATCAGGGCTCTTCTAATCTATCTGTCTGTTCCTCTTACTTCAACCTCCCACCTCAAATCACATCTCCTCTCTTTTTTCCTGATGCTTTTTGTCACTCGGTTTTGTGCTCTACCCTCCAAATGACACCATGCACTTCAGAACATTATGTGAGCAGAGTGCCAAGGAAAGAACCATGGTTGGAAGCAATGATTCTCAAGCTGTAATTCCGGGAATATCAAAGGTCTCTAAAGGTTTTTCTGAACTTATGTGAACAAGACGTCTTAAGAGTTGGAAAAGAATAAAAATAGTGAGCGAGGATGCTAGGAAGGAACTCTATGATTTTGTCTGTTTAAGATGTCTGTAGAATGAAATGTTGGCAGATTTGCTGGGCTGAAATAAAAGCTGTGTTCCCTTATGCCTTCTTTTCTGGAGTTACAGGGCCGTGGTGTACATTGCTAGAATCTATCATCTATGGTCTAACAAAGAATGCAGCTCCTCAATGGATGTCATCATCCACCCACAATATCTGGAAAAGAATATTAAAACTATGAACGCTCCAGATAAGTTTTGTTAGCTGCCTATGGAAATGGCAGCGCTGTGTAATGGTTTATTGCAAATTCATAGAAGACTACAGTATATTAACATTTCCTTTGTGGCGAATGAAAGCGATTTAGCATTTTTTCTGGGAAACAGTTAGGGTTTTATTGTTTTAATAGTTAAGGCTTCACTTTTAACTTTGAGAAGTTTGCTCATAACTCAGGTTAATGGAATTCTTGATAGATTCTTTCCATAAGGGAAGATGAAATTATAAATTATATGAAGCACAGAGAACCTTGTGTGCATACACACACACAGAGAAATATGTAAGTGTGCATATCTGTGTGTGTATACATCTATACACACATAGAGACGTATGCATTTTATAAATATCTCTATGTGTCTGTATACATGCATATATTCATACACACACACTCTTACATATACAAATGTGTATCTTCCCCTTTCATATTTTGGTCAGAGTTGTGCTGAAAAACATATTTTGCAAATATTTAATGAGATAAATTTAAATTTGTTGAAATTGAAGCTGTAAAAATTTAAAACAGAAATGAGAACTTATTTACTATTTGAGAAGTGGCATTGCTTTGATAATGCTTGAGAGACTTGACTTTTTCACATGAAAATAAAGAGATATTTTAACATTTACATATTAGCAATACAGCATTTGTTAAGCTTATACTTGAGGACTGTATGTGAATTGTTTTGATTTAATCTTTAAATTCTGTTATGAAATAATTTTCCTTAATGTTGACTTTGAGTGACTGAAAAAATCGTATTCTCTATATTTACTTTTTCTACCTATAGTAGATCATGAAAGATCTTTTGGAATTGTAAGCTATTCAGGACCAAGAGCCTAGTATATATTTGATGAATTTCATGTGATGGGCTTGAAGAATGGTTTCCTAGGAGGGCTCAGATGATGGAATAAGGAACCTTTATCTCTCCTTCCTCTTTAATATTATGCATTATGACACATGCTCAGAAGAGTAATTTTTTAGGAAAAGGAAAAAAAAGGAGAAAGAAAACTAGAGATTGAGCACTAATTTCTGCTCATGGTGTATCTCTCGCTTTCCATTCAAAGCTAAATGGCCTCATTTTCTTGTGTATCCAGCATGAATGGTTCAGCAGGCTGTGGCTGTGAAATCCCCCTCTGCCTGGCCGCTTTGCAGCATGAAGTCGGGTTATTATCTGTCTAATGTATTCAATCTCATGGGTTAAGGAGAGAGAAAGACAGGGGCTATGAAGTTAATCACTGCAATCTCCTCTAGAGAAATAGCCTGAGAAGTGGTGGGCTCTGCTACATGCCTGAAAACAGAAACAAATCTGTGTGCTGCGATTAAAGGTGAGTGGGTTCAAAAAACCAAGGCTGTTTGCCAGAGAAAGTCCTGATTACAGCAAAGGGGATCCAGATAAAGACCTTTTGTTACCCTCTGATGTGGCTGTCAGCTATCTTTCATATCATCACTTGAAGGTAATCACTTAGAGTCTCAAAGATTAAAGTAAAAATCTTTCATCAAAATCCGGCAGCTTTACTGAGAAATCAATTGGAAAGCAGAACTCCTAGGCAGTGAATTCACTCAAACCAGATGGCAGTAGTCTTTACTGCCTGCCTGCAGGTCCAGACTAGCCTTGTATTTTAAGGCAAATCAGGTTCTATGTGGGAAGGCCAGCATACTCTTTCTGGGAGAAAATCCTGTTCTTGTCTATTCCACCATTTGGATGTAAAGAAGTAGCTACAGGTAAAACAACCAATTACTCATCTGCTTCAGTTTAGTTTAGTTTTTAGTTTAGTTTAGATTAGTTTGCATGGTGTTCATAGGAGAATTGGTAATGATTTTTCCAGATTTTTAAGATAAATTCTGTAAAAAGGTGGGAAGATCATGATCTACTACAGGCAGTTTCTCTGCCAATTTTTCTGTGGCTAATGCAAATATTTAAACTTCATGGTTAGGAGGTAAAGCATCTGTACTTAGCCCTCAGTGGAGAAATTGTTTGCGTCTTTGCATTAGATATTTTAATACATGCTTTGGAGACACTGTCTTATCCATCTCAGAAGGATTGGTAACATTAAATTAATTTTTTGTGTGTAGACAAATCAAAACCTGTTTTTTTAAAACTTGCCGATACTGGTTACTATATTATGTTAGGCCTTATGATTTAAAAAAAAAGAAAAAGAATTGAATATATGTCACCTGCATAAGGGGAATTTATATAAGGATTAGAAAATAGTGTCCTTTACTTTATAATTTTATGCAACAGTCAACAGGGCTAGTAGGACTCCTCATGGAATGCAGGTGGAAGAGCATTTTGGTGTTCGTATAAAACTTATTATAGGATATTTTAAGGGAATTGTTACAATGTGTGAGGCTCACACATGGATTGGGGAGGACTGCTGTGAGGAAAATAGAAGAAGGGTTTAAAGGACCTCATTGTGTGTATTCAATTTGCTCGTCAATAGACTTGTCTGACAGAACCTTGTGCTTAATCAGCACAGTTTGCCATATCTTCTTATGAAGCCCTATTTTTACTGTCTGTGTGAGTGAACTCTCCATCCTGAGTGTGCGTGTGTGTGAGCATGAATGAATTTAAAGCTGGACTAGCCAGTGAGTCGGAAAAGACATCTTAGTGCCAGCAGCTGGAGTGAAGCCATGAACCTCCAAGGGCTCACAGGTTTGTGTGTCCACAGCTGGGGAGACCAGAGGATCAGAGACGAGCTACTGGATGGACTGAGTTTCTAGGCCAGCTACTGGAGGGATCAATATTGCACATGTAACAGATGTGCATATTTATAAGTGCATGTATGGTCACCTGTGGTGTTCTACTGACAGCCTTCAACCTTGATCAGCTGGAGAGGAGGAACAGGGTTCAGGCTGCCTGTTCGTGTGAGTGTTGTGTGTCCCCTGCCTGCACTGATCCATGTGGTGTGTGTGAATATGGATATATCTCTGTTTGTTCACTGCATAAGATGCTTTTATTCTTACTGGGAATGACTGCTGAACCTCGCTGCTGGCTGGAGATAGGCACATAGAGTGCAGCAAGCTTGCATCTATCAGGCTGTGGGGTTTCGCAGCTTCTAAGAGAGATCTCCAGTCTGTGCAAGCAAAACCCTTTTTTAATTAAAAAAAGAAAAAGCTTATGTGCTAGGATCTTTTACTGCCAAGCAGGTTTAAACCTCCTGCTTGTAGACGGTGGTTTGTTCATATATCCACTAACACTGCTCTCTAATCCTTAAAGACTTTCCTTAAGACTGCCTCACAAGCTATTTTCATAGAATAAACAGACTTTGAAAAGAGCTGACAAGCAGAAGAATCACAAGTCATAAACCATAAGGAAGAGGGGGACTCACTTTATTAAGCTGCCTTTTTCTTTTTTTAAACAGTAGAAAAAGCAACACTTCTGCTTCTTTATGTTTGATATTATAGCAATGATCATTTTGATATTAAAAATTATTACTGCAGCTGGGGAAATGAATAGTGTAGGTTCATTTTTTTGGGAGGGTTTGGGGATGGGATGGGATGGGATGGGATGGAATGGGATGGGAGGCTGCATGCTAAACTGTAGGATCTAGTTTATGTGTTTCCTGGGGCTAAAGGCAGTTCATGTTCCCATGAAACAGAAAAAAAGTTAAATTGCATTTTCTTTTGAAGTACGGTCATAATTCTCTTACTGTAGCTTCACCCAGACACTGACATTACAGAGAGAAGGTACCTGATCTGAGGAGTGCTGAAGACAATGCCTCTTCTCAGCATAGTAGGCAGATTAATCTGGCTCTTGTAGAGAGGTAAAAGAAACTTGCTGTGTTCACAATGCAGAGGATTCTATTAGCTGTGTCTTTTTATTTAGTGTGGTGCTATAGAAATTCACTGCAGGTGATATGAATTTGTACAATTTTAAAGCTCTTCTAAATCTTATCTGCAATGCTTCTACTCATGGTATCTGCTCTATGTGGTACTTGCTGGGTGATGTAACCAATTCATCTAGTTTATTAGGCAAAAAAAAAATACGAACCAGGAAAAATATGGTGTTAAAGAAAGCTTTGCTAAATGGTACAGAGCCAAAGGAGAACAGCCTCAGTATGCCCTGGAGCTCCTGATCCTGCTTTCTTTTCAGCACTGCTGTGCCCAGCCCTCTCAAATGCCTTGCCTTGATCCCCTCCAGAATGCCATTGTTGTGTGCCATGGTTTTTCCTTTTGGCTGATTCTTTGGGGCACCCAGAGGAATATGCCTTTTGTCTTTTGCACAGTCACAGATCTGAAGGCAACATGCTTTCCAAATGAAATCTCTCTGTGTAGGAGTAATTACCTTGCATGAGAAGTCAAAAACAGTTTCTCACTTTCTCATTTCTGCAGCACACTGGTTCCCACCACTTCAAAGAGCAGAATTGTTTATAATGGTTCATGTAAATGTGCCAGGTCCTGGGCCAACACAGCCCACCACTTGCTGGAAGTTGGTTAGGCTGTCAAGTATGATACTGTGCTCTGGGCTTCACAGTCTGTGTACTTAACCATCTCTGCTGGGGGAGTTTCCTCTTCCTTCAGCCTTGCATTTGTCTATTCACAGCTTTCTTGCCTAACATCTTCCTGCCCATAAAATTATTGGCTAAGAAGTCATGATCTTCTTTTCATTAAGCTCTCAGTTTGTCTTCTACCAGGCTCACCAGATTTTTTTTTTTTAAATCTTTCTGGTAGTGTTCTATTCTTTTCCTTCCATTGCCTCCTCTAGTTTTCTTGCTTTTGCAGTCAAATCAGATTGTTTCCTAGACCATTACATTTTTCTTTACTGAGGGGAAACTGTTTGCTTCTGATACTAGAGGTGGACCAGATTCTTTGGTCTTACTTCTTTTTTCTCACCCAGGTAACTCCGTAAAACATCCCTCCAGCAGCTTCTAAGTGGAAAGGGTCAAGGTTTCCATATGGATGGAAAATGTAAAGTCTGTTTGGTCTTAGAAACTCTCTTAAAGCTTTCTCAGTGCTTATGGAGTATTTCCTGGTTTTGAACATTAAAACTGAAATCACAGCACATAGAAAATTGTGGTTGGAATTGTTCTATTTGTTGAAGTAATAAAAAAGCTAAATAGAAAGTGTTGCAAAACTGAGTCTTCTGAGCTGTTACTGTCTTGCAGGAGCTGTAATTCCATGTCTGTTTAATTCTCAGCTGGATTCAAAATTCTTGAATGCTGTAAGTTCTCTTAGGGGCAGGTAACTGTCACTCAATTAAATTGTCAGGGGAAGACAGGTTGTAACAAATGGAAAAAAAACCAAAACCAAAACAAATCCAAATCACCGACAGTTGCCGCAAAGGACATCTGTCTTTGAATGGGGGAAAAGTTGCTAATTTGAGACACAAGCTTACTGCGATCATTTAAGTAATTACATTAAATTATGGTTAATGTAAGTAATTATAGTTATTTAGTTATGACATAATTCAGCACAGTTAGACTCCGCCATGAGATGTGTTTGGTGTCTTGCCCGCAGAGAGGGAATACGCTTACACATGGCGTTGTCTATGTCTTGTGTGAGCCACCACATCCAAATCTAGCACAGAGTCTCTAGTGCTGTTCACACAGCTAAGAAGCTCATGGAATGACAAGTGATTGAAATATGAAAGGGAAGCTGTGTACCTTTCTGTCTAGCCAATGAAGGTTTGTCCTGGGAGTACTTTTTCTAACATTATGTCTGATGGCATTTAAAATTTCTATGTGCTGCTCTGCTTTTTATTCATTCTTCCAAACTAATATGCCACAGCGTAATATTTCCCCTTATCAGGATATTTTTTCTAATAATCATTCAATGTTTTCATTTTCAATAACATAATTATATGGCGCATTTTTTTCTAATTATAGCTACTATTTTTCTTATCTGACTAAACCAGAGAGGATTATTTTCTCCTTATTACTGTGATGTGATGCCTCAATCAGAATTGCATTGCCTTTTTTGTTTCCCTGCCATACTACATAGTAATCTAATTTATTCCCAATTAAAAGATTCAGGACTCTTTTGGGATCAGTGCCTTTCAGGTTCTTCTCACCCAGAGGCTAATAGTTAAATTATTTTTCCCACATGTATTAAAATCTAATCCTACAGAGAGACTAACATAACTACTTGTTTTTATTTTTTGTGAGTATTCTTATTGGAGCAGATAGGACTACTCAGAGCGCATAAGAACGTACTTGTGATATCAGGCTTTTATTAAAATGAATCTTGGTTGAAAGTAAAAATGATGTCATAGTATCAGCTTCTAAGTCCCTTAATGCTTTGATGAACAGGTGTTCATATCTTGTCTTAGTTAAATATGTTATATCAATAATTTCTGAATAAAACCAAAATTAGTTGTTTAATTTAATATGTATTGCCTTAGTCTAAGAATGTTTTATGTCTCTCAGGGCACTTTTATTTTTTTTGAAATGAGAATGTAAATTTAGAGTTCTAACAAAAATGCTACTTGTTTTTTGTTTTTTGGTGGTTTTTTTGTTTGTTTGGGGTTTTTTTGTCTTTTGAGGAAGTTAAAATAATTTTTTCCCTCTTCATGCGTTATTTAAAGCAGCCAGATGCTTTGGGTATTCTGGTTGCCTTTGGAAGGAAACTAACATTTCCAATTTAGGTTTATAATTTAAACTGAAATATCTAGGTCTCTCATCGTTAGTGTACTTTATTGCTTTCTGTCTGATTAAACACATTAGACTGAATTATCTTTACTACTCCCCAGTTTGGCTTTACTAGTGTTCTAGACTACTTTGTTGAGATATATTGTCTACTATGTCTCTAAGAACTGTCATTTCTCAGCATCTTGGAAAAGTTTAGTATTTTGGCCCCATTCCTATTTTAATTATTTTCTTGCTGAATCCTTTTGATATGCACTGGCTCATCCACAGTTTTTTGGTACAAAGCAGGATTTAATATCTGTGACCCATGTTACACAACAGAATTGAATTTGTTCAATGGTACCCCTCTTCTCTAAATCTCCGAGTTTATGTAAGACTCTGATTTATGAGGAAGTGTGCCTGCTTGAACCCTGATTCAGCCATTCATCCTTGCTTTGCAAATCTCTAAAACATGTTTGCTGAATAGACAAGGATGAAAGGATTTGCTTATGTTTTGTTGTTCTACTTTATAAAAAAGTCTAGAATAGCTGAAGGTTAACAAATAAGGAAATGCCTTGGGAATTCTGATAGTTCTTTGGAATGTCTCAGCTTTTACTTATTGAAACACTTTGGATGACCAGGTGAAGAATGTGACAGCAGGAAATTGAACAAGTTAGGTAGCTGGTCCTGAATACAGAGATTTTATCTCCACGAAGATTATAAAAAGTCAGTATAAGAGATACAAATTCCATCTCTTTCTGCTGACCTGTTTGCTGGATTTTTCATTCTACCAATTCTCCCTATGGACGGAAACACATTTTTCAGCTTGTATTCTCTTTGGAATACCTCAATCAAGTGAGACTTTTCTTTCAAACATTCATGTTTTTCCATCATGCTTATCTGGGTTCGCTCTAGAGAGAGTCAATGATAGATTTTCTAGGAAGTCAGGGTACCAGGTAAGACCAGGTCTTACCCCCTAGTCTCGTGAGAGTATTTATGACTATGACAAGAAATACAAAATGTATCCCTACTGTGTCAGTGTGAGTATCTGCTAACCAACAGTAGCCTAAGGAAGAGTACATGAAGAAAGTCAGCATTTGGTATTTTCTTTCAATTTCCAGTTGTTCATGGCAGATGGACTTATGGATTGAGGGGTGTCTCTGCATTTAATAGCTCTTGGTGGTTTTTTTTTCCCATGGTGTTGTCCTGTTAGTTTTGAGCCTACCTAGACTTCTGGCATTGGTGACCCTCAGAAGCAGTGAATTCTACACCATGGGGTCAAACAGAGGAGATAAAGGAAGGTGGCTTATTTCTTCTGACACCTCCAGTCTAAACAAGCTCTTCTCTTTCTTGACAGAACTCTTGGTTTCCTCTCTAGGAAGTTAGCACCTCATCTTTTGGTACGATTTTAGCATTCAGTTCTACTGCTACAGTCTTTGCTATAAACACACCCACACTCTCACACATCACTTCCTCATGGACTATTCACACAAAACTTGCCATGCTTTGGTGGCCAGCATTCAATTTCAATCAGCTCTGTCTGTCCAAGTCCTTTTGTATCAGATTGCAAGCTTTGGTCTATCAGGTGCTGGATGAATTCTCCTGGGCAGCTGAAGGAGAAATGAGCCAGCTGCTGGCCCTGCCCTGTTAGAGACCAGGTTATGTCACTATGGTTCAAAGCCAATTGCTTCCTTCCCAGTGCAAAACTGCCTCTGGGAGCAGACAGACTGAAAGTGGAATTTGCTTTTTATTATTTCAAAAATAACAAAGTGTGGGTGTTTTAGGCCAGACTAGCTTGGACTGAGCTGCCCAATTTTAGACACTTAATCTCTTAACCGTTCTCACTGGTCTCTCCCTGGTCAGCAGAGTTAGTTAATCTGCTCAAAGGAAAACTGGACCTCTTCTATTTAGGCTCCTCTTCCAAATTATTCTGTAGAAGCTTGCATTTTCTTGCTGACTATAAAGACAGTGTGAGGAAACTGGAAAACTAGCTCGAACATTAAAATCTGTTAAGCAAAATTAGGCATAAATAAGTGTAAGCAAAGGAGGACATGAGATGTTGAGCATGGCAGCGTATGGGGAGCTTTCAAACGTGTTATTTATCTGATCTAGGTTGCTAGTTATGGGATGTAAGTCTAGTAGTACAGTAATGACTAAAGCTGGCTCTGAGCTTTTTGTGTAGTAGCTCATGACATGATGTCTGAAGTCCTTCTTCTGGTTCTGCTGTGCAGTCCAGAAGGGGATCTGTCTTGTTAGCATACATTTGAAATATTTTAATCATGTATAACTTTGTTCTCTGCTCCCAGCAAAACATCATGTGCTCTTCTTTACTGCACTTGTAAGATAAAAACTTCTTTGAAAGCAGAGCCCGCCTTGTTTGCTGCTGTCATACTTTGATATTCTAATCTCAATTCTGCCTCCTTTATCCTTTTAATAATTCATTATAATGTAATTTATAGGTGGTAGCAAAAAAGTGAGATCATACCACAGTGACAATTTAGAAAGTTAAAGTTTAATTACTATTCATTCACTGTACATTAAATCTACTGAAAGAGCAGTATACTGGATTGATTGTTCTCTATTAATCTGTGTAGGAGAAAAAGTTTGGGCAAGTACATTTGAGTCTTGTTCTGACTTTCAACATCATAGCATAAATTAGCTGTACTATGTGATGCTGCAGATGGTATATGTGCTATTTTTATTGTCACAGTTTTTTGCACTTTAGCTTTAGGTTTCTTATTGCCCTTTATAATCACTGGGCATTTGGCATGAAAAAAGTAAAACACTCAAGCCCACAGAGAGACTTTTTAAATGTGATATATTTTTACAAGGATGAGCTGATCAAAAGCATTGAGAAATAAAACTTTGAAATGAGGAGCATACCTCAAATCAAGAAGGCAAAAATTCTGCAGTTGCCTGGTGATGCTGGCAGAAGATATGCAACTTATTTCTTTGTTAATTATACCTTTTCTCTAAATAGCTAAAAGCTTGATACTGTTCGTCTATGAATGTCCCCCTGAAAAAGCTCTCCTGTCAAGAGAGAGAATAGTTGGAAAATAGACAAAGAACTGCCTTGTAATTCTGGGATATAAGAAAATGTAGTACAAAAACAATATGACTCAAAAGCTATCAGCAGCAAGATATGCATAATTTCAGTTTCCATTTAAAGTTATGCAAACCATTATTTTTGTGTTTTTAAGGCCTCTGCACTTTCTACTTACTGCAGTCCTCTGCACCTTCTACTTCTTGCTGTGCTGCTGCTATTTGGTGTTTCTGGTCACTGCTACGGCCAGCTGAAAAGCTGCCTGATAGGAAAGGACCTGGAGGTGCTGGTTGACAGCCAGGTGAAAGTGGGTCAGTGTGTGCCCAGGTGGACAGGAAAGCCAATGGCATCCTGGCCTGCGTCAGCAATAGTGTGGCCAGCAGGACCAGGGCAGTGATTGCCCCTCTCTGCTGGTCACTGGTGATCCTGCACTCGAGTCCTGCGTCCAGTCCAGCTCACTGCAAGGACAGTGAGGTGGTGGAGTGAGTCCCGAGAAGGGCAATGAAGCTGGTGAAGGGTTTGGAGCACAAGTCTTATGAGGAGTGACTGAGGGAGCTGGGGGTGGTTAGCCTGGAGAAAAGAAGGCTCAGGGGAGATCTTATCTGTTTTGAGCAGAAAAGGCACCACACTTGGTTTGTGTAAAGGTATACAGAAAGAGAGTGTCCACTCCTTTAAGGATCTGGTTAAGGATTTTTTCAATTGATAAAAAGAGATAGAAAGAAAAATACAAGGTCAGCTACTGGGGCCAGTGGGGTCTCATCATTAGGTACTGTAGCCAATGGGGATTTCAAATTCTACCCACTGGGGTAGGAATGGTGTGTGTCCTGAAAACCAAATACGGGGGTGCGGGTATGAGAGAGGTGAGTGAGGGACCCCGTGCCAGTGGCTGGATCAGGACTGCAGACCACAGCCTTTGTGCTGAATGTTGGCTCCTGGGGGCGAGTGTCTGTACCTGCCCCAAACAGTGTGTCTGGGGGGTGCATGTATTTCCCTACAAACCCCAAGCTGGACCAGCTGGAGAGTAGAGGGGCCTTGGGTCTGGGCAGAGGTATCAGGTAGGTGGAGGGTCTGGGCTGGTATTTGGAGGACCTGCCATTGTGGGGTGCCCGTGGGAGAAGTGTGTGAGTTCTGTGTGTGTGTAGTGAGCACCCGGAGGGACCAGCATGTGAGTCAGGGATCTGTGGGATGAGTAAGGGGGCCCAGGACCTGGACAGGGCTGCTGGGCAGGGAGAGGGGCCATGCTGGTGCTCAGGGGATCTGCCCACGTGTGTGTGCTTGTGAACCCGGGCAGTGTGGGGTGTGTGCTGCACTTGTGACCTTCTGCCTCTGCCTGCCCAAGAGGAGGAGGGGACGTGTCCCTGCATGCCTGTGTCTGGTGTGAGTCCCAGTTGTGGGGGCTGCTGGAGGCTGTGCCTCGTCTGTGGCTCTCTGTGTGATCGGCTGTGTCTGTGTCTCCTGTCTGGATTATGTGCTCAGCTTCACTCTTGGCTGAACCTGTAAAGGGGACAGCAGAAGCCACAGTCTCTAGCCTGGCAAGACCCCAGGTCTCTGGGATACTGGGCTGGGCTCCAGCAGCCAGACAGGAGGGGTCTTGAGCCAGGGTGGCTGGAGGAGGTGACTATTCTTAACTTCCCTTAACATTGCGAGGCTGGCCCTTGTGTTTGTATAGGCTAAGCCAAATTTATTGAGTGCAGATAGGCAGAAGTTGTATGGAGACACCTGCATTTCCTCTCCCTTCCTACTTCAGGTTTTGAGCAGGAGGAAAGCTGAGATGGTCTTTCTCTTTCTCAGCCAGGTCTCCTCTTCTGGGTTGAGCAGAAACAAAAATAGGAGCTGAGGTTTGGACCAACTTCGTTTCTGTCTGATCACTATGCCCTTTTGCTTCACATAGGGCCTTCTAGACAACCTTGCAGAAGCTGAAGGAAGAGTGCTCTTTTTTTCCAGCAGAGATGAGTTAGAGACTGTCTGGAATTGCTATTCATGAGCTCCATCTCTGGGGTGCTCAGCTGATAGTGTGATCTGACTGTTTGGCCAGCAGCATTCACAGAGAACATCTGAGAAAACGCTTTGTGGGCTGGTTTGGGTCTGCTGTCCACATTTCACTCACCCCTGCTCTGCTACCTTAGGAGTAGGAACTATTATGTCTCAACTAAGACTACCATGAGGAATGGATCTGTCAAAACATTAGCTTTAAGAGCTAAGTTTCTCGTTCATGTTTGGACTCCAGTTGCTGCTTGAGACACATTTCTATTGTCTCTTGCCTTGTGCATACTTTAGATCACCAGACACTTTCCCAAGAAACTGCATGAAGAGCTATGTTTTCTTTTTTTAAAGTTTTGTTTTTCATAAAATTAAGTACCATCTTCTTAAACTGCTTTGTATCCAGCACCTGAGTGAGAACATGCTGCAGCTGGAAATCTGAAAAAGGTCATTTAGCTGAAACATTTGTTGATAGGTGTTTGGGGATTTTCTTGTGATACTTAATGCTCAATATATAACGAATAAGATGCCACCCAATCATATGGAACTGCCAGAAGTGAAAGTGCATAGAGCAATAAGAAACCGAGTTGTAGTAAGTGAATCATCTCTTTGTCAGGCAGTAAATTAATTGTTAAGATCTTTTACAGACTGCTCAAGGTGTCGAGCTATGTATCTTCGTTTCCTTCAGGATGATTTAAGGGAACTCATTTCTTCAAAACAACATTTATAATTGCCCCTTAACTGAAAGATGATTACAGTATGCTAAATTTTTGTCTGAAAAGAAAAAACAGGAGGAAAAGGAAAAAAATAAAGGAAAAGAAAAAGAAGAATATTATAGGAGGGCAAGAAACTTGGAAGCCTTTGGCTTTATGTCAATGAGAAGAGATTAAACTTGCATCAAGGAATTAACACATTGATGGGGTACAGCTGAATCCCAAAGAATATATAATAGTACAGAAAAAAATCTTGCTATAATTCCCAGTGATCTGTGCAATTAAGGTAACAACATTTATGCATTTCCTCCTGTGCTGGCAGAGAATGCTGCATGTGTTGCTTCATTAGTATGCATTATTGTATGAACTGATTCCCTTGTGTAGCTGTAGACTGTCACTGGCAGCCACAGGAGGTCTAGGAAATTATGCAAGTGTGGGTCACAGAATGATTTTTAATTAAGTGTGACAAATAACAAGAAAATCTAAGTTTCTTTTGGAAGCGATATCATTCTATTGATAAAGCAATGACACTTTAATTCAAATTTCAAAATATTTTGCCTAGCAATTAATATTTTCAATCTGCTGAAATATCTATTAAAGCAGTGTAGATATATTTAGTTCTATCTGAATTTTTATTTTTAGAGGTTCATTTTCCTACAAATGAAAAAGCCTTTGATTTCACAATATTTGTGATACTTCTGTGTGAACTTTCTTGAGAACTGCATGTCCTGTGCATGCCTGTATCTATTTATTCTGGTTCTAAAATCATCCTTCCTGAGTTAGTCTTTTGATTCATTCCTGTGGCAGTTGTTTCTGAGAATTTGTTAACAAATATAAATATGAGTCATCTAGAAAAGAACAAGAATCCGTATGGCATGTAAAATTTTGAGTAACAATTCTTGCAGGCATATTTTAGCACTTTATGCTTATGATGTTATGATGTGCTGCATGTTACTTTTAATCAGCATTTCAGAACTTTTCTAACCTAAGCCAGGGTGAAGTTCATGTTGTAAACCCCTGCTCTCAGGACTTTTGTTCAGGTATGCATATGTAAGTATGTAAATATGTATATATTTATCTACACATAAGTATGCGCATGTATATATATATCTGTACATCTTTAGTGAAGGGAAAGAATTTTAAAGGACTGCCTTACTCCTATTCAAATTCACTATGGAGCTTTTCTTTAGTCATTATGTTTCAGCAGGAGAAGCCATAAGGTCTCAGAGTGACTTCTTTGCAATTTAAAATGAATCACGTACCCTTAAGAGCTGAGGTATAATCATACCTTTGACTTTTCTGCTTTCATCACATTGATTTTCCAGATAGAAATTGATTATGTAAATCAAGAATTTCAGCTTATTAGTTCATATCAGTATTTTTCTTTAATTACTCCTTTCAGCGTTTAAAGGAACATTTTATTAATCTGCAGTGAAAACTGTACCTTCATCATCCTTAATTTTCCACACAATCAGCGTTGCTGAAACACAGCAATGCACTGCTTCCTATGACTAATTTTTCACATGGAAATGTGTCCTACTGTGGTCATGCATCTCTACTCTACGATAGATAAAACCAATGTCAAGAATTCCACTGCAGTGTGTTCTGTCAATTGGTATCTGTCAATCTGTCAACTGAAACTTGAAACATGACTGAATGTGCTCCGTGGTGTGGATCTGTAAAACACATTAGCAATAGTTTACATTCAGTATTTGCAGCATTCTCAGTCATTACAGTGTGTGTTGTTGAATGCTTATTAAGAATAATGTGTTATGCTCAGCTAACTTTTAACATGCTCATTGACACTTTCCCCACCCCAAAACACTTTCTAAAAGCTGCTGCCTTTTCTTTCTTTGACGCAATATAGAATACAAAATGCCACAACCTATCTTCACAAAATGTTACAGGTTTGATTTAGGGTCTCAAAAGCTACACACTCCCTGTGTTGCTCAGGGGGTTTGTAATAGGAACACCCAGCCTTTAGCAGGAGGTTTCACCTTAATTTATTACCATCTGAAGACTGCATGGTAGTTTATGCAAATTGAGTCAGTGGCTTCAATCCTGCTCCCAGGGGACAGATACCCGCATCATAAAACTGCCTCAACAGTTGTTACTGGGCGTGTTTGATGAACTTCTTGCATGTACAGAGTGTAGAAAAGTGATATTCTGTGAGCAGTTCTGAAAGGAGTGGCTTCAACATCCTTCTGGAAGTGGTCCCATCAAAGCGGATTTAAGACATGTTTAAGGAAAACACGGGAAGTGTTCATTTCCCTGTACTTGTCTGACCCCCTTCAGGGGTGGGTAGTAATTTTGTTTTCTGCAGCTGACAATCCACACTTTTAATTACATCTATATTGATAAGAAACAAGAAGACACGGACAACGTGCTCAAGTGCTTGGATGCTCATTGTCCATGTTTCTCAATCCCTCACCTTCTGTGGACTCCCTTGGCCACGTTTGTCCAGGTCAAATCTGCTTTTGGGAAGGTGGGGAGCTGGGCTAGCGCTGAGTGGAAGGCATATGATCTCTCTGTTGCACACACGTGTGACCAGAAATCAAGCTGTAATGGTTAAAAAACCACTGGCACTTCAATGACACTCCTCTAAATGCAACTTTCCTATTTCTCTGTAATCTTTTACAGAGGCTGCAGCTGCTTTTTGCGTGGGTACCATGCTCTAAGCTCCACAGAGGTTCTAGGTTCCCTCAGTCTTCTTAGTGCCAATAAATATGATCATCAACTGGTCCAATGGCATGAAAATATAACAGCAGCTGTCTAATGATTTGGAGACTTCTTCCCCTTCTGTCCCGCCATGCACTTTAGGTCCTCCAGAGCTGGGAGTAAGCTTAACTTCTCTGCCCAATACTCATTAATCTTGATACCTTATTTTGACTTCGAAATTTTCACTGTTCTTCTTGGCTAATTTTAATTTTTCAATTCCCAGCCTCCTGTCATTCCTTTATTTCTGGACTCTGTTAGTCTATTGTTCATTCCACCATGGAATTCCACCCCACTGTAGGGTTTTTCTGATGGGATCAGACACGTCTTACTTGTAGCAGCTTTTTGTCTACATTAAGTCCTCATAATTTCTAGGCAGGTGACAGCTGTTATTAATAAGGGATTTTTTCCCTTGTGCTATTTTGAGCATCAAATAATCACAGAATTACAGAATCATGGAGAGTTTGGGGTTGAAACAGACCTTAAAAATCATCTAGTTCCAACTGCCTAGCCATGGATCAGGACTCCTCCCACTAGATCAGGTTGCTCAAAGCCTGTCCAACCTTACTTTGAACACTTCCAGGGACGGGGAAACCACAACTTCTCTGGGCAACCTATTCCAGTGTTTCATTACCCTCACAGTAAAGGATTTCTTCCTACTCTTTAATAGAAATCTATCCTCTTTCAGTTTAAAGCCTCTCCTCCTTTCATTGCATGCATTTGTAGAAAGACTCCGCTCTCTTGTAGCTTGAGGCAGTGGAAGGAGCTGTAAGGTCCCCTCAGGGCCTTCTCACCTCCAAGCTGAATAACCCCAGCTCTCTCAGCCTGTCTTCACAGGAGACACGTTCCAGTCCTCCGGTTATCTTTGCAGCCCTCCTCTTGGACCAAATGAGTCCATGTCCTTCTTCTGTTTGTGGCCTCAGAGTCCAGATTTCTTGCATCATCATGGTCTATTTGTAGCATTTTGCTGTATAGCTCCTACCTTTGGTCCAGAAACTAGACATTCCTCTGCTGTCCCCCAAAAGGCCAGACCTACTTATGTCTTGAGGACACTTAACACCATTTCTTTTCCTTACAAAACTTAGACGTTCTATCCTTATTTTGGAAAGGAAGAAGTAATCAATCTATCCTGTTAGAGCCTAGTGATTACCTCACTCATCCCAGAAATGGGAGAGCTGGCTTTTGTTGCTGTGGCTGTCTGAAGAGCCTCCTCACTGGAACAATTCCTTTCTGCAGGTTTTGTGCTCAGTTGCAAGGGGACTTTCCCCCACTTTGTACTTGATTGGTCTAATTAGGCAAAATAGCATCCTTTGCTATACTCCTTACTTAAGAATTTCCCTGACCTGCAGGACTCCATTGTAATGCTCTGGTTTATAGTAAAGGTAATTATGCAATACCTGATAGATTGTAGTTCAACATGCAGTGTTCTTTGAAACACACTGAATAAGCAACAATGAAAAGGCTCCAGTTCTTGGTGACGTAGGTGTGTCATTTGCTGTGTTCAGGTTTGAAACGGAGCCCACTGGACTGATTGGTTTTGTGATATGAATCTTCCCCAAAATGCGATGTTATATTGACTACCAAAGTGTGAGTTTTTAGTTTGGTGAATTACCTTCTGAATGAGAAATAGGGATCAAATTGAGTAGCAATGTCCAAAAGCTGTGGAAGTTGATTATTTTGAAATACATGATGAATGACCATAACCACTGAAAGCATGGAATTCCACCCCACTGTAGGGTTTTTCTGATGGGATCAGACACGTCTTACTTGTAGCAGCTTTTTGTCTACATTAAGTCCTCATAATTTCTAGGCAGGTGACAGCTGTTATTAATAAGGGATTTTTTCCCTTATTAATAATATTTGTGAACTGTAGTTGACTACTATTTAGTTCAGAGTTATAATACTGATTTTAAGAACCAGACCATACTCTCTTATGTTAAACGAACTTTATTTCCACCCTTCAGTCCTAAGGAAAACAACTTCAATGACTAATAATATACACAATGAAAGAAAAATAGCATTTGGAGTGGTAAGCAGATGGTGGTTGTGGTAAGTCTGGTTCTGGATATAATTTATGACATTTCCCTGGCCTCAAGATGTGAAGTGTCCTATGAAGTCTCTGTGGGAATGAGTTGATTACTTTCTACCTAACTCATTAACTGCAAGAAAAAGATGTTGTAATGTCCTGCTTCTGGGAATCAGTCTGAGATCCAGTAATTGAATAAATACTTATATATACTGTATAGAGTTTCACTAGGACATCGAATCAAGTTAGATCTCGCAGGAAAAATGGCTGTAAACATGTAACGTGGCGGTTTCTTCCTGTGACACTGGAACTGTGTTGTTTCCACTTCTCTTAGTTTTCTAACTGTGATGAGCCATCATCTGTCATATTGTCCTTGGTGAGTGTCTACCCAGTGTTCCTCAGTTTTTAATGAAAATGAATGTATAGCTAACCTGAGAGGTACCTATCAGGCTCTAATAGTTTTTTTTTTGGTTTACATAAATTTATTGATACTGGCCTTGGGTCTTTTTGATTTATCTAAGTCTGCCTCAGCAGACAGATTGACCATTTGAGCACATTCACTCCAAAAATGACCTAATCACTTGGGAAATCTTGAGGCTCAATCAGTGCTCTAAGTGGCATGGGGGGACAGTGGAAACAGCTCTGCAAGTCCCACGAAAAATGGGAACAAGGCTACATGAACATGGTCATGTAGGCTTGAGAAATACAATATGTTAAAGAATTTAGAAGTAATGTGTTGCCAAGAGCACAGCTTTATGTACATAAGGAGATTTTCTAAATTTAGTAGGGTAGAGATGAAACAGGCATGTTCAGGCTTGCAGGAACTTTTGCGTTTATCACTTTGCTACTAGTAAGCTTCATGTACCTTCTTCAACTTTTTTGGAGGGGGTAAGTGTATCCCCTCATTTAATGGAGTCGCAGAGTGATTGAGGTCAGAAGGGACCTCTGTAGGTCATCTGATTCAACTCATCTGCTCAAGCAGGGCCACCTAGCACCAGTAGCCCAGGGCCATGTCCAGACAGATGTTGAAGATCTCTAATGATGGAAACTTCCTGACCTCCCTGGGCAATCTCTTGGAGTGCCTGCCTGTTACCTTCTCTGAGTTTACTGTCTATGATAACACAACCTGCCTTTTTCCCCTGCTTGCTGCACTGCACTCTGGTTAAGCTGTTTGTACTGTGACTTTTAAAAAATTTTTCAAAATCAGACAGTAGTTGGGACATATCTATGAATATGTGACTTGCAATGAAACAGGGGAATTACAGGAGTGAGAGATGATACGTATGGAGACATCAGCCAGATAAAAGTTGAACGCGCAATGTTTAAATTTTTGTAGTACTTCTGAGAAATGTCACATCTGACTCTTATTTGGCTGTTTCTAAACCACTAGCTCCTTTCTTTGACTAGTTAGGAACATACCCTTTTCAATATTTTTTTTTCCTGTTTCTATTCATCATAGCCTACTGCAGTTTTCAGTTTCTTAGGAAAGTTCTGTTATCTCTCCCACTGTGGTACTATCAGAGGTTTATTTGTAAATTCTGTTGCCACATTTTCAATTAAGTAACACCACTTCAGAGTTATCTTAACACTAAGTGCTGGTGAAATTCGATGCACGTACCTTTGGGTCCTTAGCTTTTAATTAACAGCCCATTTCAAATTGTTCTGCCTTTCTTACAGGTGAATTGTGTTCTGGCTTGTTGAGTCAATCATTAAGAGGTTCTGGATTATTAAACTCTTCTTGTTTCTCACTTTATGAGATGTTGGATTTTGTGGCTGGGAGGGCAAATAACAGATGGATTTAGCTCTGTTTAAATCATAACATCACGTAAGTTACTACATATATCCAATATGTTATCTTTTCTGGTTATGTCACTTCCCTGTTAACCATTTTTGTTATTTCTTATGTCTGTCTGGTTTTTGTCTAACATTGTAAGTTAGCTACCTTTAAAAGATATATTGATCCATTACACTAACTAGTTTGAACAAGTCACACTAACCTTAACTATATTGTAGTTTTCTTGTGCAGCATCGATCCATTAGCAGTCTTAGGAGTTCTGTAAACCCTATCCTCAACCTATATCCATGAAGTGACTTTTTTCTTTACGATTTAAATAATAGAAAGTAATCTCTCCTACAAAACATATGTTAGGAAATGTAATCAACTTGTTTTTAGACATGCTTCATAAATGAAGTCAGGTTCTATCTGCCTTCTTCACATCAGTGGATCTTTGCAAGCACCATTGTCATCACTGTTGTGCTGTGTTAGGAGTTATGGCTCCCTGTCACAATACAGTTAACCTCCTCTACACAAATTAGATCGATTACTAAGAAAAAATTTTTTTCTTTGGAAAACTTACTTTATCTAATTGCCAAAAGAGATTAGACGGCTTATAAACCTTGTTGAAGGTATAAATATAACATTACTGGATGACTCTGAACTGCATGTTTTCTTAATGAGCCACCAATTTTATTATTCTTTCATCAAACGCATCTCTGGAAGTTGCTGCCATTGCTCTTTCCTGTGGCTAGTATTTTGAACTGGAAAAAAGGGAAAAAAAATGTTAAGAAAATGAAGACTCTGAAGAGATTTTTATTTGGTAGAATGTCCACGGATATGTTATCCCTGTCCTTTCATATACCTATCTCCAGGCACTGGAGATACCATGTAGTTATCAGGACAGTGATTGCACTTGGTAATGCCAAATTTTAATGATGCCAAATTATACAGTTGAAGAGTAAGAAATGTGAGTTTATGAGCTATATAGTAGGGTGGTAGGATTTGAATTTGTAACAGGATGCTAGAAAAGCAGAAATCTTTCTGACTCAGTCTGATATGTAGTCAGGTGGGCATTAGCAGGGGTAGAACATGAGTTTTAGTGTTACTGAGTAGTAAAGGAAGATATGAAAGAAGAAAGAGGGTTCCTGTCGAAAGAAAAAGAGTGCCTATGCTCAGGAAAAAACTTACATGAAGATTTATATTTCAATTATTTAAGTTAGCCATAAGGCAAAACACATGAATTCTGTGAAGTTTTGGTTTGTTTCTATGTCAGAAACAGGGTTAAAGTAACATCTGCTTAGAGCTACACAGGAAGTGTGTAGCTTAGTAGGAAAGAAGTTTATATTTTTGGCCTAAAGCATGTAAAAACAATCAAACACATCAGCATGGAATGCAGGAGTGCCTATGGACTAATATTTGAAGATCCACTTGCACAGAAATTTGCAGAATACATTTACAGTCCAGTGGGCAGATGAGCAAACAAACAGCCCTGCACCTCACTGTAGAGACTTTTAGCATCTTAGGGATTTTTTTAATTTTCATTCAGTACATGGGCAAGCTCTTTATATTATTCTCTTGGACATTAAAAAGAAATAAGGTAGATACTGAATTTTTTCTGACCTTAATAAATACAAGGATGACCATTTCTTTTTGTGGTCTTTCTCATCAACTCGCAGAGAAACAAAACCCTGTATGGTGAATACAGTACTAAAACACAGGTATCTAATGATAATATTAGGGTGATCCTGTAGAATGAGCAAATGGGGTCATTTGCTAAAAGCCTAAAAGGCTAGCACTTACCCACTAATTAAGAGCTGTCTTTCCATACAGAGGTATCTGCAGAAATATCCTTACAGGGACATTTGGCTAAAACTGAGTAAAGTCTATGGAAAATGTTAACTGAATCAGAAAAAAAAAAAGTGTCAGATTTAACATAGAAGTTTCTGCTTTGAGTAGAATTAGTTGTGTGCTCAACTATCCATGTCCCAGAGGATTTCACAGAATTTTTCAGCTGTCTTCAGCCTGCATAACTGCCAGCTGCTGCAGGGATCAAATGTTGGAAAGGAAGGACAATATGTAGATATGCCATCCTAGACTTTGTGGTCCTAAAATCTACAGCGATGCATCAGTATATGTTTATAATTTGGTGTAAAGTACTGGCTGATGGCTGTTAAATTTATAAAAATCTGTATTAATTTTACTCAGACCCAGCATTCCTAAATTTTAGAATAAATAAGTACTTCATAAAATTAATATAATTTATTTATTAATTCATATATAACAAGATAGATTATATATATATATTTAAAATTATCTTAAAAATGGAAGCTGTCAGAAACTTTGGATATTTTTTACAATATTGCAAATGCCTAAAACATGTTTTTTATTCACGTGATATAGCCTAGGTAATTTACCAAGGTGAAAGATCTGTAGAAACCATGCCTCTCAAAGTGAAGAAAAATTACTTGTCCTACTCAACCCAGTGTTTCCGTAGACAATGGAGAAGAAATCTGAAGCAATGGACAGCTCTTCATAGTTCAGTGGGTTTTTCAAAGAGTAAAGTTGATGTTAATACAAGTACTGATGAAGTTAATGAAATACATTTTGATACTCTCTTGAACTATTGTAACTTGATCTTCTGGCACATCTGCTGCAGACCTGATGTATCCAAATGTAACTGAGTCAAGGTCTGAGAAAAATGGATGTTGAAGGAGTCAAAAAGATTTCTACAAGTGGTTCTTTAGAGCTGGTCTCCCAGAAACAAATGGATGTACCTAATTCTATGGCTGTGTGGTGAAGTATTTTGGAAAAGCACGAATTAAATACATGTACTGTCAAAGGATTATGTAATAGTAAGGTATGTGCACTTTGAAGTAGAGGGAAGTTTGCAGAGGTAATATTAAAATGCAGGCCACACAAACAAGGTTGTTTTGAGATGATTTTGCAGGGAGGTGAGTGTTTGCATGGTCAAGTAATGTTTATTTTTTTTTAAACCAATTGTTGCACCTCGAAATGGAGATGCTTTTGTGCAGAAGTTCTTCACCCATTGACCTATTTTTCCATTCTGAATAAAACATGTTTCCTCTCTGCACGAATCTTACCTAGTTCATTGCAGCTGGAACAGCACTGAGCCAAGGAAACATCCATTAAGAGCTGCATTAGAAATACAACTTATGGGTGTTGACTTTCCTTTTTGCTTCCAAGAAACACATCTGAGAATAGTATCAGGTTAAATCAGAGTGTATTCACAAATTCAGGGGATCTGCTATTTGAAACAATTTTTATTGTTTGCATGCTCATCTATCTGTGTTTTTGATCACCATTTCTTTAAAAAAAAAAACCCAACTGGAAAAGAAGTGCTGTTAAGTTTTTGCTGTGTTTGCTACTAATTGTATGTGTGGAGTTTTTCTCATGTTATGATGACATTTCCTCCAGGAAAACAAGTGCTGGTCACTATCCTTCGCTGGTGAAGCATGTGACTCATTCTGTTATTTCCTGCTACCTTGATAGCTGAGGGGAAGGTTTTGATTAAATTTAGATTAGTCACTGAGTTTGTTACTATCACTGTGCTCATTTCTGTCTTACCAGGAAAGAACTCTGATGTATTTAGATATCTAGGGGCAAGGACTGAACAGATTATATACTGACTGTAACAGATGAGTAATAATCAGTTTCAATCTAATGTATGATGGACAGCTCTGTTACTATAAATACAAAGTGTCCCCCTTGCTACCAGTTAGTCTGCTGGCTATTTTAAGCTTGAACATTGCAAGGCATTCCTTCTGTTGTAGGTGCTGTTTCACTGAACAGGTCTCAATGTTGTAGAAATGTGGATGGAACTGTTATTCAGCTATTTTTATGCAAAAAATTTTGAGGGAGGAAGAGGAGGTGAGGAAGGACTCAGATTTTTCAGGAAAAAAAGGTGAATGTTCTGTAAAACAAGTTACTACTGAAATACCCTGTAAACAAAAAATTCACTCTTCCCTCCTGAGCAAATTTCACAGGAGAAAAAAAAAAGCACCTAAAATGGCGCATTTAAATTCTGCAATCAAATGGGAAGAAATCTGATCAGATACTTCCTTGAAAGTGTGTTGTAACCTGCTGTTTACATAAAAGCTGGGGATGGAGCAGCCTTGCTTGCTAAGTCATGTCACGTTGTTCTGCAAAGACTTTAAGAAACCATAGCTCTCAAAATAAATTTGTTTTGAAGGATACATATTTTGACAACACAATTGATCAGAGTTTGCATCATGTTTGAGGATTGTTATCTTGGTTTTTTTAAATTTTATACTATGCTAATGTTTCCGCTATTTTTTCCCTACAAGGTCTTTGTCTCAGCCCTCAGTGCATTTTTAACTGTTAACAGGAGGATAGGCTACTTGTGTTCTTGGACAGATAATCAGGAACCACAGAGTTACACATCAATCAAATGTGCCAATTATACATGTATTTTCCTAGTGACATTTCATCCTTGCTTATAATTGGGAAAGAAAGGAAGAGGATAAGAGTAGTTCATTTGGCCGTTAGTTCTTCTCCAACAGAAACTGGACAGAAATTGATCTGGAAAGCTTTTGTTGACAATTATTGCCAGCTACTTAGTGAGGAAAATAATAAGAATTTTGAAATATTTTCTTTAATTATCAAAGCCCTTTGTTGACTGGATTCAACACCTGGTTTATAGAGATTTTCCAAGGCAGCATCTCTGAGAAGAGCTCTGGCTCTGGCTTTCTCACTTCAAACCTGAACGCTTTGGCCTCCAGGGCCTGGTGTCTCCTTCCTTCTGTTTCTGGAAGGTGGATTTCATTTGCCTCCTTATAATTCCTGTTCAGTTCCTCTTGTAGGCCTCTATTGCCCTACATCTCTTCGCTATCTCCTTTATGCCAGTGGCCACAGCCAACAGATTCCTTTGCTTTATTACAGTGATTCAGAAGTTTCACACTTGTATGACTTTGCTGTGTTAGATGCCCTGTGGGACGAAGTTCCTGATCTGGGGAGTTTAGATATGAAGATGATAGGTATGCTATGAATACCCAAGCTAGAGAGCAGGAAAGATCTAAACTGGATAGATGCAAAGCAAACAAAAGATAAAGGGAGGGAAGCTGCAGTGGAAGAATGTGCTACCAGGGCACACTCTCATCTGCCAAGCCATTTTTTTTCCAGCTGTAAATTTGCAACACATCTGTAGGCTTTTTGATTCAAGCCAACCTTAAACCCACACCTGCATCCTTTGTATTTAGGTGGTACATTGAAGAAATAAGATATTATGCACTACTATTCAGTAATTTATTTATAGCTCATCTGATCAGAGGGCTATTAGGTCTTTATTATATCAAAGTTATAAGAAAGAATCCAGGAAAAAAGTCTAAAATAAGATTTTAGGTTAATTTTGATGAAAAAGTTATTGCTGGTTTTTGTTTTTAGATTAAAATGTTTGAGTGCTTTTGGTAGGAATGGGCTTTGTGTAAAAGTATTAAACTTTCATTCAGAAATTGATTTTTTTCCCCTCTAAGGAGCTAAACCCACTAAAATCTATTACTCATATGCACTGACATTCAGTATTAATTTTATGTCCCACTATATTGCTTTCTTCAGGGAAAAAGTAACATCCATTTGTTGATTAGTGGTATACAGTTAGCACAAGGTGCATGGCTGCTGATTAAATAACAAGCACGTTAGGATTTTGTTTTTAGTGGGTGCTGACAGAAGCTGCTGCTGCCTGACAGTCACTTAAGGGCAGTTTGCTTGCTGCACTGGTAGACCAGCACTGCTCAGTGTGTACTTTCAGCCAACAGCCCAGAATTTTTTGAAAATTATGAAGAATCACCTCCTTCCTCCATGACTGAAAGTAAACAGTATGGAGGCTTTTTCCCCAGCTTTGATATTAAAATCTAAGTTGCACATTTATCCCAGCTCAGCTAGGCATCTTTGTTAGATAGGCTGAGGAGGAGGAAGGGCGAAAGTGAGTGAGAGACAGAGCTTCAGAGAGCATTCAGCTCTTATGTGTGAGCGAGTTGTTTCCTAGAAATGCTTTCTGTCCTCTGTGGGTCAAAGCAGTTGTGTCTGAGTTAGCTGGAATGGTTAAAGCTCCTGCTTTATGTGCTTCATGAAATGGAGTGGGGCTAAAGGTTGTTTCTGAGCCTCTGAACAAAAATTCTCAGGACACAGGTGTTGTGACAGCGTGTCTGCACTGTGTCAAGACGTGTGACACCTGCATGGTCCAAGGCCATTCTGAGCACAGGTTAAGACAGCTCGCTTTCCAGCAGGGCTGCTAGCTCAGCCACAGCCCTGCACTGCTCTGCTTTTCCACCTTCCAGTTCTGGGACAGCTTCCCTAGGAGCCTGGCACTCCTGTTGGCACATAGTCCATGCTGCCATATTTCTTTCTCACCTCCAGAAAGTCAGCTATGAAAGGTGGCATGGACTCCTTTTTCTCCTTGACTAAACCCATCTATATTCAAACACTTCATGGCAGTTTGCATTGCTGCCTCGGTGGCAGCTTGACCTCGCCAAGAAAACATCCATTTGGCTTAATGATCTCTTGTGATACTAAGCCTTCATATGAAGCTTCAAAACATGCATTTCACACCCACAAGGATTTGTTTCACTGCTTTTTGTTGGTTGCTTCTTATTCTTTAAATCTTTATCTAATGGTCAGAAGCAGAGAACAGAATGGTTAGTACAGTTTCAAAAATCTACACAAATTCTGGATAACTGGTTTGCACAAATCCTTGTTTTATGCTTGTACATGCTCAAATGCAGTTATAAGCCTTTGGAGATAAGGCTGCACCAGATGCAGTGCAAACAATTCTTCTGAGGCATATGAAGGGAATAGCTCTAGGATACTTCCTTTAGTGTCACTCCAAATGGCCATTTTATACTAGAGATTGATGTTTGGTCCAATTTTATACTAGTTAGGTGAAATACCATATATACAGGGCTCCATGGCAGATCTGGACTCTGTTTTGGTAGCCCAAAAGACCTTATTTACATGACGCTTCCTCTCCCAGTTTAAAAGAAACAATTTTCTTAAAATGGACTCACCGCAGTGAATGGATTTACTTCTGACACTTCATTTTTTAAATGGGGACTTCCTTTTTTCGGGGGGCATATTTATGCCCTCAAGGAGTAGTTTTTCAATGTTTACACCTATCTGTTGAGTATTTCATTGTTTCTGTTGGTCAAGAGGAATGATAAACTATGCATCTCTCATAATACGTATTGATTTTCCTGAAGATGATTTAAACACCTATCGATACTCTTCTGGACTCCATATAAGATAAAATGCTGTATCTTCTCTCCATTTGCAATTCTTATTGTGGCATGAAATCCTATCACAATTCCTTTCATTCTATTTAGCAACAATTCAAAAATATCTATTTATTTTTACAGTTAATCAATTAATAGAAAATTACTGCACTGGATTTAGGTTGTTTTTGTGGTGTTAACTTCATTGTTAATGTCCAAGTTCTCTTTTGTTGTGTGTAGTTTCCCTACAGTTTATGTGCTTTTCAACAGTAGAACTCAGTCTGTCTCTCTGGTACTCTTAGTCTAATGAAGAGAGCACAATAAATTGTTGATAAAATTTACTTTTCTGTGACTGGAGTATCAATTATGATGTATTGACTATGATCTAGATTTTGAATGTAATGATCACAGAATCACAGAATCACTAGGTTGGAAGAGACCTTCAAGATCATCGAGTCCAACCCAAATGATGATCTCTTTTACTGTTTTAAACACCTAACCTTTAATTAGCCCCCAGTTTTCTTTGGTATTTATTCGAAAATTGTGCCTGGATCACTGCATTCATAACTGCATTATGCAAATAGTGTAAACAGCCACAACAGCAGAGGAGCCCTGACCTTCAGCTCTGCCCCAGCAGCTCCATGGATACTTAGTTCTCTTCATTGTTCTGTGCAGAATATTTTTCACATGGATAGGTTTTCACTGTTTTGGAATCTTTTTTAACATAATTGATTGAAGTGCCTCTATAAAATTGAATTTCCCATGTGGACTTTTTAAAGCCTCTGGAACCTGATAAGCTTTTGTGACAAAAGAAGAAATGTTTCATGTGGCTTGAAATCCTCCTTGCATAAAGGAGTGTTTCATCAGCCATGGTCTGCTCTGCTGAGCTCGGCTAGCCCAGTGACACCTGAATCCCATAGTCTAACTAGCTTTTTTTTGTCCTTGCCTCAGGGTAAGAGATTCAAGAAAGTTGTTTTGTTGTTCAGCAAGGAAGATACTGCTGAGCCAATGAATGAAAATAGCATAAAAGTCCCTCTCTACTTGGAGAGAACTTTGCATAAACTCTAAAGGGTTTGCCACTCTCTGTTTGTGGGGCTCTTTGGAAATAGTTGTTTAAAAACACTCAGAATAACTAGGAAATCATCAAGAGTCTACGTTGATACAAAAAAGTTGGGGGAGACAAAGGAGTGTTAAACATATCTCAAGTTAAATTGAAAGTAAAACTCACAAAGAAAAATAAGCTTAAGCCTCAAGCTCCAGGGCAAAAAAGCTGCAGTCTTCTGGGGTTTAGTGTTTCCAGCAACAGTGACAAGAAACAGGTAAGGATGAAAGCAAATGTGCCTAGAAATAGAGCATTTTCCACTACCTTAACTTTAAAATGTGCCCATTTCTGTGTCTGATCTGCAGCCATGAAGTGGAATGTGTGCATGTTTTAAAGCAGCAGGAAGGAATTGTAATTATGTCCTTGCAAGGTCTGTGAACATTTTGTTTTTATCTCCTCAGGAGTTAGATTTTCTTAAATACTCTCAACTGCTATAGCAAAACTCAATCAAAGAAAACTCTCCTGTCTCCTTTCTTTAAGATCCAAGACAACAGAGGAAAAGAAATTGAAAAGTTACAGGTGCAGGTTTATCTCGTGTTTCTTTTATTTCAGGAAAGTAAGACATACTTGATGATTCTCTAAAATCAGGCTTGCCATTCAAAGACTGAGAAGCAATGACGGAGCTGCGTGATGTACAAGTGTCACTGGTGGATTAACTGGGACCCAAACATATTTTGACCAGTATCAGAAGAGAAACCGTAGATTAGTAGAGAATGAGAACAGTTTGAAACTTTTGAAAATTTTCTTAATGCTCTTCCATATCTTATGCATTAAATAGACTTGAATCAGTTCAATACACAACAGGCACTCACGTGGCTACATGTAGGTTATCACTGCTTGCCAAGAAACACAGCTCTCTCAGTATTAGCCAGTGTGACAGCTGGCTTAGAGCACATTTCAGTGCTTGGAGTGTCATTAATAGAGCCATCCATCCAAGGAGGACCTGGGCGTGCTGATGACAGCTGGCTGAACATGAGCCAGCCTGTGCCCAGGTGGCCAAGAAGGCCAACCACATCCTGGCCTGTATCAGGAGTAGTGTGGCCAGCGGGACCAGGGCAGTGATCTCCTCATGCCCCTGTGCTATGAAACATTCTCTCACCCTATGCGGTAGTGGTGAGCCTGCACCTCAAGTCCTCTGCAGTTTTTGGCCCCTCAGTACCAGAAATGCATTGAGGTGCTGGAGTGTGTCCAGAGAAGGGCAACAAAGCTGGTGAAGTGTTTGGAGCACAAATTCCATGAGGAGCTGCTAAAGGGAGCTGGGGCTGTTTAGCTCTGAGGAAAGGAGGCTCAGGGGAGATCATGTCACTCTATACAATGTACTTGGTCTCTTTTTCCAACAAGTGACAGGATGATTCTTCACTGTGAGGATGGTGAGACACTGTAACAAGTTGCCTGAAAAGCTGTGGATCCCTGAAAGTGTCCAAGGCCTGGCTGGATTGGGGCTTTGAACAAGAGGAAGATGTCCCTGCCCAAGGTAGTGGGGTTGGAACTAGATGATCTTTAATGTGCTTTCCAGCCTGAGTCATTCTATGTGTCTATGATTATATGACAAGAGGAAATGGCCTCCAGTTGGGTCAGAGGAAGTTTAGATCAGATATTAGAAAAAAATTCTTCGCTAAAATGTTATCAAACATTTGAACAGGCTGCCCAGTGAAGTGGCTGAGTCACCATCTCTGGTGGTATTAAAAAGATGTGCAGACATGACACTTTGGGACGTGGTTCAGTGATGAACTTGGCAGTGGTAGGTTTACGGTTGGACTCAATGATCTTAAGGGTCTTCTCTATATAAATGATTCTATGGTTCTTTACATATGATCATGGATTTATTCAGATTTATTGCATGCCTGAGATGTCAGAAAAAGTTGGAATGAGATTTATTGCTGATATTTGTCCACCTGCAATCATGAATAGAACTTGGGTCAGGAAGAAAGGAAGCAATATTCCAGTGGTGCACTGTGGAAAAGGACAACAAAACATGTGCAGGTGCTCCTCTGTTCAATTCATTGAAAGATTGCCAAAGGCTTGGGAAAGGCACTTATTTAAGCTGTCAGCAGGGAGTTTTAAAAGGTTTGCCTGCTTTAAAAAGATGCCTGCATCCCCACAGTTGAGCAAGAGGGAAAGATCCAAACCAAATATTCAGCCAAGTATTTGTCTCACCCATTTTGAGATAGAACTCTTCAAGCTGGTGGCTAAATTGATTCAAATGTTTCATCATGTCAGCTTGAGTCTTCATCCAGCTGCATAGTCTTCACTGTCAGGATTTCTTGTAGTGTTGAGAAGCAGCCAAGCATGTTTCCTTTGGGCAACTGGCTTCAAATAGTTGTTTCTTAATAATTCAAATCCATTTGTATATTTTACAAAAAGAAAAAAAAAAAAAAACAACCTACCAAAAACTAGAAAAATTCAGGGTGTAAGTTCAACTCATTTAGGCAACCCATTCTTCCCTGACCCTGAAAAACTGCACAGAGCACAACCCAAAAGAAAAGCCAGAAGGGTAAATGTTGAATGCAGGGAGTGCCTTTTTCAGGGCAGATGCTGTTCGAAAGCATCATCTGTGTTAAAAAGTGGGAGCTCACGAGAGGATTCAGAGGATGTTTTCCCACCATGCAGCAGGCACCCTCAAAGCACAGCGCCACTATCCTTTTCCTGTTTTACCACAAAGGACAAAAGCAATTCTTCAGTTTTTAGGTCTCACCCTATTGATCATAATTTTAACTGAAACAGACAAAAATGTCTGTTCTGAGAATCAGAGTGGATGCTTCAGGGTACTCTTTAACTTCTGTTGCTATGATTTAAATGCACAATTCATGCCATGAGTCCACTTTTTTTCCCCTGCTATTGCTTTTACCCACTCAGTACAAATTCTTGTGCAGAAAGAGTAGTCAATGATATCCTTCCTCATGAAGCTTCAAACAGTACGATCTATTTTTTCTAGAGCTGTTTATAGTGGGAGACGAGAAAAGAAAAAAAATAATGCACAATATTTCTGTACACATGATGAATATAAACTAAGATAAAAATGCACATAAGCCAAAAGAAAAACATCATCAACTATGTTCATGGAGTGTCTAAATACAGTGCAGGATGAGAAGAATGTTTTCTGCCTGGTCATGCGAGCAGTATGACATTGCATGAGGAAGTTCATTCTCCTGCTCTTGCCACCATTCAGCAGCAGTGTATAGCTTCATTGCTTCAGTCACTGGGTTACTCAGTTTGTGAGGTAAGTTGTCTTTCAAGCAAGAAATTGATTTCATATTTTGTGCATGTTTTATATATTGCCTTATATAGCCTTCAGTTTGCTTTTGTAAAACTAAATTCTCTCACCTTTGAACTCTCGTGCGTATTCTATTCTGATGGCAGTGAGTTGCTATTTTACCGAACTTTGTCTCACAGCATGACTTAACTTTCACCAAAACCATACTTACATGAAGTTCCCCCTGGTGATTCCTGGGGTGTGAATCTGGAAGTGCTCGCATACCTCCAGCCAACTGGTAGGCTGAATACCTTCTGATACCTATTAATTTCACTCCACAGAAAGAACCACTTTTGAAACTATTATCTGTTTGGTTTTTTTTTTTTTTTTTCCCAGAGAGTGAAAGAATAATCCTGTGTAAGCCTGGCAGCTTGAAGCCTGAGGGGAATTGTTGGTTTTTTCCTGATCTCCTGTGAGTTGGAAGCCTGTAAGGGCTTTCAAGTTCTGCTAGGAAGACAGGCCAGAATGGTCCTATGGGCACTCTGAAAAAGGTTGACTTATGGGTCTTGAAACATCGGGGGGCATTTCTCTTAAAGCCAATTAGTTTAAAAGTTGGAGAAAATATGAGATTTATAATTATGCTGGAGAAATACGAGCCAACTGCTACCCATGTGTTACAATAGAAAAGATATACCTTAACTTGATGGCACAGCTCTGTGGTCCATATGTCAGAAATTTTAGGCAAGGAAAACTTGGTATTTTTTTTTCTGAAAGGAAAGAAAAAGTTTGCACAGAGCTGTTTGTGGCCTGCCTTCACTCCTGTCCTGCTGTTAAGATATAAAACATTAGGAAGATGGGCAACTAGTTTGGTTCATTAGGCATACCCACAGCTGGTGGGGAAACTGGCCATGAGGAGGAGGAGCACAGAAAGCTGTTGGTGTCAGGGCTGGCAACAAGCCCGGACAGGGAGGGGTTTCCTTGCTAATCACACGTACAGGTGATGTACGACACCCTGGCCAGTGGGCAATGACAGGCAGCACAAAACATGATTGGATTGAGCAGACCTGAGCAGGACCCCTTAACCTGATAGCATGAGCCCAGAATATATTGTTTTTCATGTCTTTAATACAGTGTCATTTTGGCTCGTGATAGCCAGAGATTCAGCAGTGATTCATTACTAGAGCAGTTACATACAGCTGCAGAAGGGCTCATTTGGGAGTATTCCCCCTGTATTCTGGAAGGTAATTTGCTTTTCAGATAATATTCATATTCTCTCAAAGGTAATATCATCATGCTTTCTCTTTCCCCCTTCCAAAAAATCTATTTATTTAAATCTCTTTTTTTGTTTGTTTTTTTTTTTATTACTTTTTGTGAAGTATAAGGTACTGTTTAATGGTTGGTTAGACAATTTAGTTGCTGTCCTTGGCTTCTTGTGCAGGGATTAGGACACTAGTTCTAGAAAACCTGAAAAACTATTCTGTCTGTAAGTGCCTGGCAGAAAAGTTGTACTTCTAAGATATAAGTACTTTGTGAAAGAATAAAGAAAAAAAAAAAACCAAAAGAAAAGGCATAGTAGTATGGGGTTCATCTAATCTAGTGGGCAATAACAATTTCTTGAGCGTCACCTATCTTTCAAAATTAAAATAGCTGATAGATTCTAGCCAGTAGATGAAAAATTCAGTTATTGTAAGTAAGTAGTTGACAACATGGACATTTCAATTCAATTCAGTTCAATTTTAGTATTTTGATGGCCAAGTTGCACTTCATTATGAAGAGGTAGAAAAAATATACTGCATTACAAGATTTTTTCTTGCAAATCTCTTAGAGAAGTGTTCATGTATACTGAGGAATTTTCAGCTGATATTTTCAAAACTGCTGATACAAAATATAATCAACATTTCTAGGGAAAGAAGAATGAAATAAAAGTTTTGCTATCTTCTTTTTCAAACAGGAAAAATCTGACATACATATATTTTATTTTTGTTTAGGTGATGGTTTTTAAAATCTGTTTTCTACAATTTTATTGGAAGTTCCTGCTTTATTATTAAATAGGAATGATATTTCAACATTATTCTCTCCAAAGAATAATTATGTACTTTGCCAAAACTGTACACGTACAGTGAAAATAAGTGCAAACGTGCTGGGATAAATAAGCATGCCTTGTCTGTTCTGATTAACTTCATAGTTCTCTCGTCACTCCTGTTTTAGAAATGTGTGGTTTTTTTCCCCTTTCCCCAATGAATCTTCACATATCCTTTGAACTGTAAGGCATCATCAAAATAAATTCACATTTCTCTACCATTCTTCCTTCTGTATTTTATACCACCAATCTAATTACCAACAATGTGTTGCATGAAGAACTTACAATATTTTCACTGGAAGGTGATATTTTGGGTTTCTGGTTTTTTATTACTAAACTTTCTAAGAAATAAAGCTCACTCCTGGGGTAGGCATGGTGTTAATTGTGTGAATCTACTGGCTGATTCATTGGTTTGTCTTAAAAAATATACATATATTTTGATTGCAGTCCTGAAATATTTGTTGTTTTTTATGTTCTATAGTCAGAAGTAGTAATCAGAGTTCAGTATTTCAGTTCTCACAGAATTACTTGTTTTAAAGCTACTTTGAATTTAACTTTATTACCAAGGTTGGTCCTCCAGAAACTCCATTAACAGCTTTCAACTAGCTAAAATTTTGATCTACTCTTTAGGGCTGTTCCACTTTTTAAAAGTGCTCACTGAGTACTTGAGTGCCACATAGCATGGCATAGCATTTCAGGGCAATGAGTAAACCTTTCCCTTCTGTTCCACTACATTGTATTTCTGTGGAAACCTGCATTTAAGGTGCAACTGCCTGGCTTCAGGGGGACTCTAAGTTAAGCAGGATGCTGGCTTTAGGATTTAGATAATTTGATGACGTGATGGTGAGAATAATTGGGGTAAATGACTTCAGTAGTCACCAATCATTCTCTAGCATTTTGGGCTGCAGACCAGTTTACTTAGATAATGTTGTTAAGTATTTTGTTTAAAATCTCACAGAAGATACTGAAGCAGGCACAGTTAGCAAGAACTGAATTACAGATAGTAACCTCTGTGGAAGAAATAGTTCCATTAGCTTAAATAATGGAGTTCAGAGGAAGAAAGATAAAGGCATTTCCCCTTGTTATTTTAAATCCTCTAAGCACCAGGATCAAAAAATGGGAGATACATGTCTCTGTGGTATGAATGCAAAAAAAAAAAAAATTAGAAAGCACAACAACTATGAGATTTTTTAAATGCACACAAGGTTCTTGACTTTAATCTGTCATTGCACAAATTTTTCAGCTACAGTACTTGTCTTCTGTAACTGGAAGGTTTGACTGACTTGTTCATGAATGTGATGGGTTTGGGGAAAAAAAATACCTAAGTGGAAACAAAGGTGAAGCTTTTTTTTTTTTTAAGGTCAAAAAGGATGTGACAGAAATAGGTAGAAAGTGATTTATAGCAGCTGACATGTGGAGCTGTTAGTCCTGCTTTTATTCTGTATGTCTTTTTGCCTCTGGTGTTAACCCTATGTCTATCAGTAGTTCTAATCTGTTGTCCCAACATAAAAGCAAGAATCCAAAGTAACATCATCCCACCAAAAATTGATGTGATTTATCATAGTACAGAAATCTCTAGAGGGATGACTGGTGAAAGGCTGTCATTCTGTGACACTCAGAAAGATTCTTTTAAAAGTCAGAGGAATTGCAAGGATCAGTTCTGAAAAATCAGTGTTAGTCACTGAAAGCTGTAGAAGCTTCTATTGCTTGCTGAAGCCTCTCACTTGCATGGTACAAAATTCCAGGTGGAAACTGGCACTGTCAGATGTAAGCTATTAAGATGCACTTAAGTGCATGTTTGTATAAAGATCCAGACAGATATGTTTGCAATTTTGGCCTTAAAGAGGCAACACTGAAAGGGTCCATCATTATTTAAAGGCATATTTTTGAAAAATGCTTAAAATTGAGTCCTAAACAAGTCTGTCTCCTTTATATAATGAGACTTTGTTGTAGGCAGATGTACTTGTACCTATGATTCCTATTCAACTATATTCAGTGGAAAAAATGCTTAGTTCTCTCTCCCACACAAAATCTAAAGTAGCTCCTTTTATAATCAGACAGCAACCATCAGCAAATTTTGGTATGAATGGCTTATTTTTCAAATATTTTTAATTTTAAGTGAATTTAATTATATGAAAGGTTTAAGCAGCTCGTCAGCAAGAAAATATTCTCTTTACATCTTTACAGCAATGGAATATTGGGGTTTTGGAGGTCTTGTTATTTATTTGTTGTTTTTTTTTTTCCCTCAGAAATGATTCTTTTGTAGAAATGTAAAATAAATGTACTGTATTGTACAAAAGAAATGGTGAGTATCTACGCTCTGTAGACATAGGTGACAGTGGTACATTGTACCACTGTCACCTAGGTGACAATGGTGACAGGTCCAATGATGTGATCACTGAGGTTTAAAGTTGTTTGTAAATCATGAATTCATCTACATACGACTTTTTCTCTAGCACATGGGCAGAGGTTATGTCTGTTCTGCTTATCTTTGAGATGAATCAGTCTGAATATACCTGTCTCTTCCCTATTGCTTAAATGATCACTTATAACAGATTGCACTGTTTAGACAGGAAAGGTTAGGTGAGATAAATCTTTCTGCAAATGGTTGAAGAGAATAGTCAGCAGATAATGAATTCTTCCATAGTGTAGCATTTGTAAAATTAAAGAAGTAAAGTCTATGGTTTTTAAGGAAAAGTGAAAAAATATGATACAAAGCAATAACACTGGTTTTTTTTTTTGTTGTTTTTGTTTTTGTTTTTTTTTTTTTTCTAATCTAGAGAAATTTTACTAAAGCTGTGCTCATCCCAAGGGAAGTCAGTGAGGGAAATTAATGATGTTCCTGTATTGCTTAAGGCCAACTGTTGTTGCCATAGGGTGCTGTCCTCAAAAAGACATGGACAAAAGGATGTTTTTTATGAAGCTTCTGTTTCAAAGGGTATTTTCTCAGTGCCTAGGCAGCCCAAACCCTGTTGTCCATTTACTATATGCTCTGTCTCAAATAACTTGAACATCACTGGGATAGAGAAGCTTTCTTTAAGTGGCTCTTAGGTGACCACAAGGCATTATGACTGTGCTGATTTTCATACAGAAGTTCCGTGGGTGAGGTAAGATGCAGGAGCATGGTGTGAGTTAACAGTAAGTTGTGTTGGTCTTTCTAGGAAAGGAAGTAGGTGACATTATGGCTTGTATCTTTGTCTCATGAGTTCTTTCACTGCAGAAAGGCCTTAGATTCAATGTTCCTGTCACCACTATTTCAAAATAGCCTTTTCTGTCTCTCACAGCTGGAGATTCTCTGTCCATGGCAGGTGGCAGACTGTGGGCATTCAAGATCATGCCCAGAGCTTCCACCCAGGCATGGGGGTCCTGATTTAGTAATCGTAATAGAGCAGTAATAGACAGCAAATTGAGTCCTAAATCACATGGTCATAGAAACATTTAAGTTGAAAAGGAACTTTAAGATCATCATGCCCAACTGGTAATCTTAGTCTTCCACTAAGCCATATCCCTAAGAGTCACATCTACTCGTTTTCAGTGCCTCCATGGATGGTGACTACACTGGTCAGTCTGTTAAAATGCTTGACAACACTTTTAGTGGAGAAATTTTCCCAAGATCCAATCTAAACCCGCCTTGGTGTAACTGGAGGCCACTTTCTTGCCTCTCATTGCTTGTTTCTTCAGAGAAGAGACTGACCCTCACATTGCTACACCCACCTTTCAGGTAACTGTAGAGAGTGATACTGTCACCCCCGAGCCTCCTTTCCTCCAGGCTAGACAACCCCAGCTTCCTCAGCTGCTCCTCACAGGACTCACTCTCTAGACCCTTCAAAGCTTCGTTGCCCTTGTTGGACTTGCTCCAGCACCTCAATGTCCTACTGGTAGTGAGAGGCCCAGAACTGGACACAGGACTCGAGGTGTGGCCTCACCAGTACAGAGGGAAAATCACCGCCTTGGTCCCACTGGCCACGCTGGTTCCGATACAGGTCAGGACACCTCCTTTTCTTGTTAATGTATTTAGAGAAACAATTTTTATTGTCAGTAGCCAGATTAAGTTCTAACTGGGCTTTGGCCTGTCTAACTTTCTCCCTGCATAACCTCGCAACGTCTCTCTGGTCCTCCGTAGTTGCCTGCCACTTCTAAAAGAGGTGATACACTATACTTTTTTTCCCCTGAGTTCCAGCCAAAGCTCTCTGTTCAGCCAGGCCAGTCTTCCCCTCTGGCTCATCTTTCAGCACATGGGGACAGCCTGCTCCCATGTCTTTAAGATTTGCCTCTCGAAAAATACCCAGCCTTCCTGAGCCCCTTTGCTATTCAGGACTGCCTCCCAAGGGACTCTCAATCAGGGTCCTAAACAGGCCAAAGTCTGCTCTGCAAGTTCAAAGTGGTGGTTTTGATAAGCTCCCTACTTGCTTCTCCAAGAATTGAAAACTCCATCTATTTCATGATCATTTTGCCCAAGACAGCCTCCAACGACTGCATCACCCACCTGCCCTTCTCTGTTCACAAAGAACATGAAGAATGTCTCAAATCCTCTGAGTGCTCATTATGTAGTCTTCTCACCGAGGCCACAAAGATTCTCTGACTGTGACTTAATCAAAACCTTGTGATTTTGACTGCAATTTCAAAAGTCTAAAACATGGATAATTAGGTGGTTTTGTAACAGGGTTTTTTTTTACCATACTATTGAAATTTCCTAGCCAATTCCTTTGGTTGCATTCTGAAAAATCTTCTGTCTTTGAATGATAGAATTAGGAAGACAAATTAGAAAGCCCTTAATAGTGAATGTGCAAGATAAAAAATTGTCCAAGCCAGTGTAGCAAAGAATCAATTCTCTGACATAAACTGTGGCAAAGAAGCAAATGATACCAAGCACAGTTTCATATAAGCATTTGAACTTCAAATGCTCTGATCTATGGTGATTTTTTTTGTTTTGTTTTATTTGTTTGTTTTTTCTTTTTGTCTCTCTAAAAAAGAAAAGTTTAAAAAATAATAGTTTTTCAGGGCAATTGGATTTGCAACCTGTAATGATTTTGTTTTCAAAGCATTAAGGCCAAGCTGTTTGCATTCATCTATGATGAAGCAGAAATAGGATTTGTCAACAAGTCATAAAAACAACAATAAATTAGTCTGTCATCACATAATACACAAAGTTAAGCCCTACAATAACGACTTATGCTGAAATAATACAGAGAAAACAGTGCATGAAGAGAACTAAATTCTATTCTCTAGCAATAAGGATTTTAATATTAGAATTAAAGTAAGCTATTAAAAGACATAGAAAAGACAATTTTGAATGTACTTCGTGACATGATGTCAAAAGAAGGATCTGTAAAAAGAAACTGAATGAAAGAGCTGAGATGTTTACTAAGTATTAACAAAAATGACAAGTATCCTAAAGACAGAAAAAATGCAATTTGAGAAGGCAACTGTGATTAAATGAAAGTAAACAAGCTGGAACAAGGAGGAAAGGTCTTTCTATAAATTGCTTTACTTTGGGAATATGTCCTGATCAAATGGGATGGTTACATAAGACTGTCAAAAGGCACCATTAAACCTATTACCGATAGACTGCTCAGCTACCATATAATCAAAGTGTGTTAAAGGATTCTTTTTGATAACAATGACATTAAAAGATATAATCAGACTCAGTTATTATTGTCTTTAATAGAACCACGAGTAATATGAGGTGAAATGTGCTCAGTAAGATCAACATGTTGCTCATCATGGCTGAGGTTTGTTCTGTCATATTGCTTTTAAACAAACTGTTTATTTCATTTAATAGTTATAAAGAAATACCATCCAATGAGAATGTTCTGATTTATCCTTCAAGTAGTTGGTAGAAAAGATGGCATTAAGTCAGTCTTTCATCTCCCAGTTCTATTTTCATCTCTTTTTGCTAACATGTCAGTGAACAAACTAATAAAAAAATCCAAATTCAAATGCAGCTCAAATCCATCATAACATGCCTTAGCAAGCTGTCATTTACTTCCACTAAGCATATAAAGCACTGCATCAAATTTGTCTCTGCTTACAATTTCTAGAAGAAAATGAAAGTTAAAAAAAAAGCCTCATTTCAAGGTTTCATCTTTCTTTTGAGTCAATTGTGAGAAGTGAATCCATAGCAATTAGCAATGAAGCATTAAAGGATTGCAAGGATTTAACTCAAATTACCTTTGCAAATAGATTCAAAGCTGAAGATCTTGAAACTGAAACACAGCAGTCTTTTGAGTGAATTGATGCAAATAATGTGTTAATGGGAGATCTTGAGGGATAAATGATTGTCAAGACCAGTGGTTGATAAGTAATTGATTTTCAGTTTTTTAATCAAAGAATTAGTCTGATTAGAAGCAAAGAAAGATTCTTCCCTTTTTTTTTTTTTTTACTAAAATGTAAAGGTTAACAGATCTCTGGTAGAATAATTAAAAAAATCTTATTTCATTATATTTGGGATGTATTTTAAAACAATGTAAAATAAAAGTGTTTGTCTAATTAGCTCTGCACCTAACTACATGTCCATTTTCTATATTGGTTATGATTTCCTTTGACAAAAATGAGAACCCAAGTTCCTAGCTTATATGTTATTATATGTGTTTAGACAATGAAATGTAGGTGAACTATATCCTATCTTTCCATCATTCACAGTTAAGTCTATTAGGATGAACTGCATCCCTTTCCTGATTACAGGTGGAATTTATTGCTCCGTGGAGGTTTCTCTATTTACTTCTATGGCAACATGTTAAGTGAGATCTCTTAAAAAGTGGCACTCAGACTAGAAATTCCCTTGTCGGGACGATATCAGCTCCATGTTGGCTTCATATAATTACCACTGACACAATTTCATGTCATAGATGGGAGAAAGTGAGCACAACCCTTTGCAGAATATTCCAAAAACCAAGAATAAAAGCATTTATCTGAGCAGTGGGCCCAGACATCAAGAAGCAAGGAAAGATCTTGAATTTTGATCTTGCATGTACTGGATGAATACTTTAGTTCTTGGGTAACTGTATAAAAGACTGGGATCATCATACCAGTATCTTTTAGTGTATAAATTGGAGGAAAAAGAAAAAAAGAATTGTTGACATTTTTCAGTGAAGCCAACCTCCTTTCCTCAAAATGTCTATATGATCAAACAGAATGTTTTTGATTGAAGCAAATTTAATTATTAAAAAAATTATATTAGTCAAAAATGTTGCAATACTAAATCAGAATAAACTCTCTATTGGCTCATTTTTCCTTTATGTGATCAAAATTTTACTGAAGGTAACCTGCCACTCAAATCTTTTGTATTTTATTAATTTTGAAAAGGATTCCACTATGTATCAGCAAAATATTTAATGAATTCAGCTCATCAAAAAACATTGCCATTAATTTTTTGCATGATTTTTTATTAATTCAATCCTACTGCTCATGAACAGCTTGATCAGAACTGATGTGAAATGATGTCTGCTTGAAAAGTTGTGAAAACTTGCATAAACAGAAAATAATTAGCAAAGCTGGTGCTAAGATAAACCTGTTACTTTGAATAAGTTCTCAGAAACCAATTTTTGCCTCACATAGTGATGACAATTTGCAAGCAGTCACCCCTTTTATTACACTCAGTTGCTTGCCATGCTATGAATTGCTAACATCACTTCCCATAGTAGCTGTGGTCTCCTTGGGGTTCTTTTGGCCAAGTACCAAACTAGCTCTGCTTGTGACATTTTGTTTGATAACATCATAAAGTGGTAAGGCCATGGAATGTATACATAGCAGTATGCACTAATAAAGTGTTTATCCTTTAATGTCTCCCAGATGCTTGCCTATAGCTTTTTCCAGAAGTAAAGAGAATGTGTTGGCTGGATGTGATCTTGTGTTTAGATTGTCTGCTGGGTCTACGTGATAAGTCACATTCTTTCCTCCTTTGCTTTTGTAGAATCAGTAAAGCAAGAGCTGCCATAAAGGTCTGTTCCTCTATGTGTAACAAATGCCAGGTCCATTAAATATCTAGGATCAAATGGTAATAAAACCAGACGAGAGAAGAACCTCATTGAGGGAAAAGCAGTCAATAATTTCTGTGTTACACGAAATTACAAAATTCTTTGAGACTCATGTTTAACTCCAGGGAATTTTGGAGTCATTAGAACAAACACAAGAGTTCCCAAATTTAGAAGAACATTCAAGACACAATATGTTTATTCTGCCATTCAATAAGAAAGGGCACGACACTTGGGATTCTTTATTACTTACCTTTTGACTCTGTTATTTATGGTTGTTGAGACAGGTGAAAATGGCAAGTGTTGTGACTACCTTTGTACTTACATTTTGCACAGCTGTAAATCACCTGCAGAATCAGCAAGTGTAGTGGGGCAGTAGAAAAATGAAACCCTGGCTTTTTACCCAGGTAGGAGTATCTGTTCAGCTAAGGCTGAAAAGCAATTAAAAAAAAATCAATTGAAATATTTTTACAAGTCAGTGAAATGAAAATGTAATGTTAGACGCCTTTCATTGTTTACTCTCTGTGCTGTTTTTGGCTGGTGTAGAGTTAAGTGCCTTCAGAGTAGCAGGTATGGAGCTATGTTATGGATTTGTGATCAAAACGGTGTTGATATCACAGGGATGTTTCAATTACTGCTCAGTAGCCTCAAGGCCTTTTCTCTTTCTCACCCCACCTCAGCAGTGAGGAGGCTGGGTGTGCACAAGAAGCTGGGAGAGGACACAGCCAGGACAGCTGATCCTGGGGGACCAAAGGGAAATTCCAGACCATATGGCATCATGTTCAGCATATAGAGCCGGGGGAAGAAGAGGGAAGGGGGAGACATTCAGAGTGATGGCATTTGTCTTCCCAAGTCAGTGTTACACGTGATGGAGCCCTGCTTTCCTGGGGATGGCTGAACACCTCTCTGCCCATGGAAAGTGGTGAATGAATTCCTTGTTTTACTTGTGCAAAAAGCAAAAGCTTTGCTTTACCTATTGAACTGCCTTTATCTTAACCTGTGAGTTTTCTCACTTTTGCTTTTCTCATTTTCTCTCTCATTTTGATGCATGAGGAGTAGGTGAACAGTTGTGTGGTGCTTAGTTGCCAGTTGGAGTTAAACTAAAACACTTTGTCATGAGATACCAGGTAATGTTTTTGAAAATGTTTAAATGCTTTTCAAGCCCAAGTACTCTTTCAATTGCAATACAGACATTTAGGCTCAGACTATTTACGCTTGTCAAAGCACTTCACAGTGTATGCAATTTATTCTGTGTCTGTTATAGCAGCATCTGCCAGCATAGTGATCATCATCAAGGATGTGATCTTTGGTTGACAGCAGAAACTTCCGTTATACAAACAGTTGTACTGTCAAAACTGAACTTATGCTGAATTAGCTAATTTTACTTGAAAGGACTGGAAGAGAAAATGTTAGTGGAGGCACTGACTTGTCAGGATGACACCAAATACCTTCAGGTCTGAATTTTTCCTAGTCCAAAAATAGATTTAATTGTGTACGTCCTATTTTACAAAAGTGCAGAACTGCAAAGGGTCACTGTGCAAGATCCAGGACAGGGTTGTGGGTCTTCAAGTTTACCTGTGGAATGCCTAAGTGTTATGGACATGGTTCTACAGAGTCCCACATCCCATATTAACACGCCTCCCTGTGCACACACTCTGAGGCACTTTGAAAAAATATCCACACAGTAGGACCTTGAACAGGTTATAGCTTAAAGTCAGCTTTCTAATGGGAAAGCTTTCCTGAGAGAGCCACTAAACACCAAGCACAGGAACAATCTCTAAATGCTACTTGCTGCATATCCAAATAACAATGCAAGAGCATAATTTTGTCCAGTGAGGAACCACAGGTAAATGAGGATGAGGCAAAGCTCATAATCTTTTATCAAAACTCCAACTTTTTGGAGTGGCAGAAACAGTAGAATTCTGATTCACTAAGAAACATATATAATGATGACACATATCAAGAGAACAAGAGATTCATTTGTCTGTAGTACCTGAGGGGATCAAATCAGCTGTTTCTACCTTTCACATGGGATGCTAGAGATGCTTTCCACCCATTGCACTAAAGCTGTGCAAAAGATGATGACCCTATGTCGAAGAACATAGAAACAATTTGATGGTCAGGATTGTCAGCTACAGGGGAGAGAGAAACATCATAAGCTATATTTTCACAGCTTCAGATCAAGACTTTTCAAGAAGATGTGCTGAAGTCACATGCAAACTTTTTGTTCAGTTTTGAAAAAGGCCAGGTGAAATATGATCACCATTCATATGCAGACAGTCAGTTTAAATGACCTAACAGGTCCCTTTTGGCCTTTTTTTCTGTGGTTCTATATGCCAAAGCATTAATATTAACTGGCAATTTTCAGATAGAGTGAATAAGTTCTGTAAGATTTACTTTACATTGGCCTAGATAAGAATTAAATAGAGGTGAAACAGGTTTAAATACATGAAGAGCTAAAAATAAATTAAACAATATAATATTTGCATTATTACTGTGTTGTCCTCAAAACACTTGGTGTCAACTCATTTTAAAAGATATTTAATGTTTTAGGAAAGCACTGCCTGGTAGCAAAAAAAAAATAAAAAAGAGATTATTTTCTGTATTGAGGATAAAGTAACAATTATGATCCATAGAATCATAGAATAGTTCGGAAGAGACCTGAAAGGTCATCTAGTTCCAGCACCCCACCATGGTCAGGGTGCATCTTCCACTAGTTCACGTTGCTCAAAGCCCTATCCAACCTGGCCTTGGACACTTCCAGGGATGGGGCATCCATGAGTTCTCTGCACAACCTATTCCAGTGCCTCACCACCCTCAGAGTAAAAAATGTCCTCCTAATATCTAAACTAAACCTACTCTCTTTCAGTTCCTCCTTATCCTGTCACTATATTCCCTTGCCCAAATTCCCTCTCAAGCTCTCTTGTAAGCCCCTTTTTAGGTTCTGGAAGTCTACTCTGACCTCTCCCCAGAGCCTTCTCTTCTCCACACTGGTCAACTCAACTCTCTCAGCCTGTCTTCATAGGAGACCTGCTCCATCCCTCTGATCACCTTGGTGCCCCTCCTCTGAACTCACTCCAACAGGTCAAGATCCTTCCTTTTCTGAGGACCTCAGAGCTGAATGCATCACTGAAGGTGGGGACTCCTGAGAGCAAATAATATCTTTTATGCCTAATCTGGAGAGGGGAGACAACTGAATCAAGTGAATAATTTTTTCACATGTATGCTGAGCCTAATAGAAGAGATGTGCTTTACAATGTTTATTTATGGGATATGAGCAGTCCTTTGCGTGGAACAGGATTGGTAACCACAGTTAGTTAAAAAATAACATACACACAGCGTTTTTTGGCCATTATTACTCAAGACTGTGCTTAAACCAATTACCTTGTGTTCAAAGGTCAGTACTATTAGGATCTCTCAAACGATCACTAGCAATCAGATGGTTGACTTCCTTTATTAAAATCAGTAAGACCTTCTTAGCCTGGGAAGGAATGGGATCTCACTAGGTGCATGTGACACTGTGAAATTGGTTTGCTTCTTGTTTTCCTTCTGAGACACAGCTCTGCCAATAATCTCCACAGTGCACGTGTTAATTCAGTCATGGATTTCAAGCAGCAAACTGAGCAGTAGAAATCTGGATATGGAAGAAAGAGTAGTTTGTTGTGGGGGACTGCATTATACAAAGAGCCTTGATAGGAGCCAGTGCTCAAACTTGTCCTAGTAACCAGGGTTCAATCTGTGCCATCAATAACAAGGTCAGTATAGATGGACTTCATGCAGCTAAAAATTCAGTCAAAAGGGAATATATTCACTATATTTAGGGACTGTAGATGTAATTAAATCTATGATGAAACTGAGTGTGAGACAAAACAATCACATCAATTTAATTTATAAAAATAAAAAAATGGCCATGAACTTCAAATATTTTAAGGTCAGAAGTCACTGTTTGATGTCCTGGTTAATATAGGTCATAGGACTTTCATGAATTAATTAGCATTGACTTCTATGAGACCAAGACCTTTACTGTTTATGTTTTCCCTGTTACATGTAACTGCTGAAATCACCAGATCAGAAAGAAATTTAAGATATTTTTCAGTTCATTCACTTCGAACTTTTCAATGTTATTTGTGGTCCACTGCATCAATGTCATACGCTTCTATTAAGGGAACTCATATGCCCTTTCTCATCTGGGCTCTGCAAGAGCATAATTCTTATTAGCTCCAGGTAACTGTGTAACTATATGAAAATAAAAATGATAGCAAACTGATATTTCACAAAGAAAGGGAGGGAGAGGAAAAAGAACGATATAGACATGGAATGGCATAAATGTGTTTTCTCTTGTCTCCGGATCAGTTTGCAGACTAATGGGATAAGCAGGTGAGAAAGAAAAAAAACCTTATCTGTTTTAAAAGGTCATTGCAATGGATATCCCACTGCTTTTTACAAATTATTCTTCTTTCACATTTTTAAAGGAAACTGAAATCTGCAGTATGCAAAAGTGAGAGGAGTCTTTTATCCAAACAGTTCAAAAGTGGATACCTTTGTGACAATATATGAATATAGAGATTATGTAGGAGTTCTTCCCATGTATGTTCCCTTTGCCTGTGCAGATCTGTAAATATAGGGAAATCTTTACCTGAACAAGTTGCTGTTGCATTTGCTGACTACTATTGGATTCGTACTTATTTTTTTATTATTTTCTTATTTTTTAACTGTTTTGTGAATAGACATAAGGTTTGGAACCCACAGCAACTTGGGGCAACTAATTCAATATAGTAAATGCATACCGTATGAAAGCATTCCTCTTTTATTTATTTTGAATCGTCTTCTAGATCATTAAACTTGATGATCTACTTTATTTGGTCATTTCTTATACCGGACTTTTTCTTTTATTTTATTAGATATGACTGGTCTAGTGATAATTTTTCTCCACAGCAGCATGTCTGATGTTGTGAATTTGTGATCTAAACAGGGTTGATAACACAGGGCTGATTTAGCTACTGCTGAGCAGTGCTTGCACAGAGTCAAGGCCTTTTCTGCTTCTCACCCCATCCTGGCAGTCAGGAGGTGGGGTGTGCCCAAGAAGCTGTGAAGGGACACAGCCGGGACAGCTGATCCCAGCTGACCAAAGGGATATTCCATACATATGGCATCATGCACAGTGATAAAAGCGTAGGAAAGAATGAATTCATGGCCATGGAGTTTGTTTTCTCAAGTAACAATGAAGTGTGCAGAGATTCTGCCTTCCTGAAGATGGCTGAACACCTAGCTTGTGGATAAATTTCTTATTTTGTGTGTGCAGCTTTTCTTCACTCATTAAACTGTCTTAATCTTGGCCCATGCTTTCTCAGCTTTGGCTGCTCAGATTTTCTCCTTCATCCCACTGGGGGTGGTGGTGAATGAGTGACCTGGTGGATGCTTAGCTGCTGACTGAGGCAGCCCACCACAACTGTCTGATAAAATTTTCAGCTTTCTTCATGAATATTCTAGAGTTACTATATTCCCTTCTGAGATGTGAGAGCTAGAACTACACATGATTTTCAAGATGCAGGTACATCACAGAATTTAATGGGGAAATAACATTTTTTTCTATTGTGTTATCTATTCCTTTCCTAATAATTTTTATTATTTTGCTTTGCTGTGTGATAGCTATGGGCAATTTTCTTAGATTATCCACTGTAGTGCAGAGATAGTTTTTTTCCTCAGTGGTAATTAACTAGTTCAAAACTCATCACGCTACATGCAATTTAAGATTGGTTTTCCCCCATGGGCATAATTTTGCATTTATTAAGAGAGAATTTCATCTACTAATTGCAGTATCCTTTTAAACCCCCTGTAAAGAGTCAGTGGGCCAAATAGTACCTACAGGGTATTCTTGAGAGATACTGTTCTGTACCAATCAAGGTGATAAACACTACAGAGAATAAGGGCTCCAGGAATTTGAACTAGATTTTCCGGAAAGCTATGGCAAGACTTTTTCTGTGCATAATTATTCTCTTGGAAAACCTTATAGATCACAGTGATTTATACTGACAAAAGAAAGTGATGTTACAGTTTATCTTCAAATCATGTGACTATTATCTCAAGTTATTAAAAAAAGGTTGGTATTAGCCAATCCTTTTTCTACTTTAATAATCTAAAAATGAACAGATAGTCCTCTCACATTAATGAGCAATATTATATGTCTTCTGCTTGAGAGGTATGGTCACTTTGACCTACACTTTTCTGACACCTGAGTTCAAAGACATAACCAAATACAGATTAGAGTGCAAATGTACAAGGGATCATATGACTGAATAGTTTGCTCAGGTAAAACAAAGAGGAGATTAATTTCTCCTTGAAAACATTGGGAAATTCCTTATTTATCTAACATATCAGACCTAAGAATGTGCTGCTACTAATACATGTGATAATTTTGTAAAAATATTTTAAATTTAAATTTAAACATATTTAAAAAGAAGTTGTCTCAACCACTTGTAATTGCTTTGCTGTTCTTGCAAAAGCAGTTATTTATTCCTTTTCCAGAATGGAGTAAATAATAAAGTTGTTGTTAAAGATTGGGTCATTCTAGAACAAAAGTCAAGCCTGTAGCTTAGTAAATATAATGGTATTTGCTCAGGAGACTGCATATTTGTAAGACAGTGTCCTAGGAATCTTTCAGATCTAATTTTCTGATTTTGTTCAAAAGCAAAAGGTCAAAGCAGGTGCATTGGAAGAGGATAAAATATGCACGGAGTAAGTTTTTGCTTGAGATCCTAGAGTAGAATATCAGGGGTAGTTATTTTTCTTTTTCTTTATCAAATGTTATATTTTTTACTAATCTATGCCCACTGTCACTGTTTCAGGTCCCGGAAGTGTTGCTGTTTTGTTAAACAACAAGCAACTCAACAGCTGAAGGGGAGGCGTAAGATGTGGGTTGAAAAATAACACTTATTCACAGATCTTCACATTCTCTTCCCAAATATGTATCTCTAGCCCAAATTTCTTCCTGCCTCTCACAATGCATTAAGTGTTTAAAAACATTATACTGGACAGGCTCACCCTGTAACAAGAATCAAAGGCATAAAATACAGAGACATCAAAGACATAAGTATGGCAAAGTACAATTTCATCAGAAGTGTAGTGGGAATGCACATATCTGGTTGCACTTTTCAAGTAAAAAGCATTAAATGTGCATTCAGTGCCATGACTGTCCACCATGCATGGTGAATTGTGGTGGCTTTTCTGTCATGCTTCCTCCATTTCGCTTCCCTACCAAAACTCTGGCTGCAACCCAGATGCTGCTGGACGAGCCTGAAGTGCTCAGCATAAGGTGCACATCAAAGATGGAGAAAAAGTAGCAGGCATGCTGCACAGGCTGGCAATACGCAGCCGCTGGCAGCCTGTTGGGATAATTTTCAACTTGTCGCCAAAACTGCCTCCAGGCTTTGCTGTGATCCACATTTGGGACTTGGCCCAGGAACAGAGCCAGGATGCTGTGAAGTTTGTCTTTGATGCCCGTTATCAACTGTGCCCACTGCAATACAGGCACAGCCAAAAGTAGGGTCCGGCAGCTTTCGCACTTCTAGGCAAGTCCCTGATCAGCTTTCCAGATTATATCTGTCTGGCCTCTCCCTGATGGAACTGTGCCTGCCTCACACTTGCCTTTCTCTCTACATTGTAGCTTTCAAGGAGAGCTTTTCCTCTATGACTTTCTGAAGTAAAGCAATTGTGAGGCTTGGAAGCAATGATATTTTCAGTTGGCACATTTTCCCCCCCACCAGGAGTAGCACGGGCAGTTACATGATGCTCAGAGCTGACAACAGACAGGGCGACAGCTCTCACAAAGGACACTTTGGAGAAAGCTTCTGTCAGCCTCCTCAGCAACTCCAGGGTGCTGAGTTGTCTGCGTTAAGACCTGTTGACTGTGAGTTTTGCTGTGCTTTCTTTCCAGTTGTGATTGGCAGGCTATAGGTGGCCAGGTTTGAGCTATGTATCCTAAGCTCTCTTACAAATAATGTAAAGAAATAAGTATAATTATTCTCATCCTAAAATGTCTCTCTAAAACAATTCAAGGGAATGGTGCTGTAAGAGGACTAAGAGAGCCTACAGTGAATCTCTCATCCGTTGGCATCTAAGTAGCATAAACTTAAAATTGATGCGAATCCTACTCTAATCTATTGCTTAAATGTCAACTGGATTCCATATGGTAGCATTTTTTGTAGGAGAGCACCAGCAAATTGGAGTTTGGTTCCTGTTAGAAAAAAATAATGAGAGAAGACAAAAAGTAGGTTCAGTTCCAGGTTCGGACAATAAGGTCTCTGCAGTCCAGATATCTATATGTGAACTATGTCTTATACAGTTAAGGGGGATCTAATTAATACAGGTGCAGCTGAGGCAGCTTTTCATCTGGGCAGATGAACAGGTCTTTTTTTAGGCTGAGCTCTGAGAACTCTCTCTTCACTGGCCATAATGGAAGCTTAAGCACTGTAGAAATAAATAACAGTGGTATTTCATCCAGTGATTTCATCTTAGTAGGTGGATGAATGACCGTGCCTTCCACATTTTTGCTCACTGTCAGGCTTGGAACTGAGAAGATGGGCATGTGCTTTTATCTGTTGTTGGCTTAGTAAATAATGCCTCACTCAAGCTGGGCCAAAATGTGTTATAACCAATTTAGCATTTGGATGCTTGGGAGGTATAAGGACTACACCATACTTTTGCCCTTTTGGTGATATATATATATATATATATATCACTTTAGGAACTGTTATTCTTTAAAAAAGGAATTTAAAGCTTTTCTATGACTCTTTGGAATCGTCAGCAACGACACTGTCACAGTTCAGGCAAAACTGCTGTGTGAGAGTTAAAAATGTTGAATAGTGTAGATATACTCTATGGAATTGATGGGCATAAGGGCAAAAATATTAGTTCCCAGCTGGAGACCTTCAAAAGTTTTTACAAGAAATGCACATCAATGAGAAAGGAAAAAACTTGTCCCAGGAGAACATTTATTGTTATTTCCACTATGCCGTTGGTTCAGGAGTTGCAATAGCTCATGTTAACTCCTCATAGAAGAACTACATGGCTCATAAGTGCACAACCTTTGTGAATTTATAACTCAGTCAAGATCTATCGATCTTTATAGTTTCAGGGCTGGGTGGCCTTAGAAATATATAAAAGCTTACAGCTTATGGAGTTCAGAGTACCTTCTGAAATGAGTATTTGGCTTCTAAAATTTCTAAGATTGAATTTGTATTTTTTCACGTATTCTCCTGCGTATAGAACCTGGGACCTGATTGAGACCTGGAAAAGCTTGAGAAGTCTTGCACCTGTGTCAGTCAAACACTGGTATCAGTACAGGTTGAGGGATGAATGGGCTGAGAGAATCCCTGCTGAGGACTTGGTGATACTGGTGGATGAAAAACTGGCAGTGAGCTGGCAGTGTGTTTTTGCAACCCAAAAAGCCAATCAAATCCTGTGGTGCATGGAAAGAAGTGTGGCCAGCAGGTCAAGGGAGGTGATTCTGGCCCTCTGCTGTGCTCTGTTGAGACCCCAGCTGCAGTGCTGCATCCAGCCTTGGAGTCCCCAGCACAGGAAGAACATCAATCTGTTGGAGTGAGTCCAAAGGAGGACCACAAAAATGGTCAGAAGGATGGAACACCTCTACTATGAGACCAGGTTGAGAAAGTTGGGGTTGTTCAGCTTGCAGAAGAGAAGGCTTTGAGAAGACCTTTCTTGGTCTTTCAGTACTTGGAGGGTGCTTATGAGAAAGACGAGGACAAACAAATGGTAATGGTTTTAAATGAAAAGAGAGTAGATTTGGACTAGATATAAGGAAACAATTTTTTTAGGATGGAGGTGGTGAGACACTGGAACAGGTTGCCCAGAGATGTGATAGATGTCTCATCCCTGGAAACATTCAAGGTCAGGTTGGATGGAGCTCTGAGCAACCTGATCCAGTTGAAGTTGTCCCTGCTCATTGCAGGGGTATTGGTCTAGATGGTCTTTAAATGTCCCTTCCAACCAAAACTGTTCTATGCTTCTACATCTGCATATTGCACCTGAAATATTTTCCATGTCTCTCGATGGTTCATAAAATCAAGTACCTCCTTGAGAATTTTGGCTGCTGAACCATTTTCTTCCAAAGCCCACGGTCTAGGTCATGCTACCAAGTACATAGTACAAAGTCATCAATATCCATGGATATATTCATACCTGTGGATAAAATCATGCCTTCATCTGTGCCATGGAGGTCTACTGATTCAAACTCATACTTTCTGGTCCATATTTCTACAGCCAGATTGGAAACCTAGTGTTACTGTGTTATTTAGATGCCACTTCCAGTTCAAGAATTTGCAAGAAATTGCACCTGAATCTTGTGAGTAGAGCAAACGAGAGATAACTCAGACAGGCCTGAGAGTTTTGGTCATGCGCAAGGTGAAATAACATACTTAGGTCTTTTTTCCTCTAACAGCTTTTTTTTTTGTTGCTGTTTTTCTGCTCAAGATTTTGTTTTGAAGGCACCTAAATTCTTTATTTTTGAGTTTTATTTATGCAGATATGAAAGTTTGGCAATGATGGCAGTGTACAGTGAGTTAATGTTCTCATTTATCAATATTTATGTTTAATTTCTAACTATGATACTAAAAGAAAATTAAGCTGAAACATTCCCTTAAACTTGCTTAAAACCCCATTGTTTTTTTAAATAGCATTAAAATTGTACTTTAGAAATATCTCTTTTCTGCTTGTGAACTCTGCTCATGACAGTGTAGTTTTCAATTCAAAGCTCTGTGAAGTAATGGCCTAGAAATACCCAGTTTTGTGGTGAGTTTGGGTGATCACTTGTGGCTGCGCAGAAGTGCAGTTCTGCACCTGAGAAGGTGGGGAATAGAATTGTTTTGTAGAAAAAGGCCTGAGGCTCCCACTGGGCAGGAAGTTCAAGATAAGTCAGTGCTGTGCCCTTGCAGCAAAGAGGGACAGCCCCATACTGGGCAACAAGAGTGTAGGCAGCAGGTCAAGGCAGGTGATTATTGCCATGTATTCAACACTCGTGGAACGACATTTCATTCCAGTTTTGAGCTTTCCAGTACAAGAAAGGCATTGACATACTGAGGTCACCAAGCCAGAGAGGGGACTTCAGCATCTGGAGTACAAGCAGGAACAGTGAGGGCTGAATCTATTCAGCCTTGATAAGAACAGGTCATGGGGAGACCTTGCTGTTACCCGTAACTTCCTCATAGTGGGAAACAGAGAGTATGGGGCAGACTCTTCTCAGAGATGTACAGCAGGGGCACTGAACACAAGTTGGAATACTGAAAAATAGTATTAGAAAAAAGAAAAATTTCTTATTGCGAGATTGGTCAAATACTGGAGCAGGCTGCGCAGAGGGGTTGTGGATTCTCCATCTAAGGAGATACTCAAAACCTCACTGAATATGGCCCTTAGCCACCTGCTTAATTTGCCTTGCTTTGAGCAGGAGTGGGATGGCCTCAAGAAATCCCTTCCAATATATCATACTTTATGGTTTTGTGATTCTATACGGTAGAAATATAAAATTGCAGAGGAAGTATATTCTAAAACTTGTGCCGAACTGAGGAAACTAATTGTTTTATTTGAACAAATTCTGTTTGCTCCTTGGTTATATAAACCATTTAGGAACCTGTCCACAGTGGAGGAATTGGTAGGTGTTATCTTAGCCACATGTTAACTTATTGAATTGATTACCCAGCAGGTATGGCCACACAGCTCATGCTGTGTCATGCGGGGTCATCGGCAGCATGAAGGGTCGTGCAAAGCATCTGAAAGGTCAGACATACATGCAAGGTACAGGACAGCTAATCAGCAATTACAAGTTGCTGCAGGTCAACATCCTGTGTGTCTGTGTGCTCAGCTTATAGTGAGTACACCAGGGAACGAATGGATGAACTAAAAGTGCTCACCATTTGCGGGGGCTAAGTGTTTACACAGACAGTGGCAGTAAATTACCTTCTGGCTTGCTTACATGGCAAATTATCACCTTCATATCCCTACAGAGTCTCTTTTTTCCCCCTTTTCCTCCTGTTTTGTTATTGTTGCTTCTACCATTATCCATTCTCTTTCCTCTATAGTTCTTTTTTTAATTTTTTTTAATTTATTTTTTTTTATTTGTGAGTTTTTCTTTTCTTCCAGTTGTCTATTAAATCTCAAAATTCTTTCAGGTGTTCTTCCTAATTTTCCATTCTCCCTAGTAGTTCATCAGATAATCTGTTACCTAAATTATCACTCTGTATCTGGTTTGTCTTTTGCTTAATCTGATTGTGAGTTCTTTAGGGTAGATATTGGACTGATTATGTTAAGTATTACTGAATTTATTAAAGGAAAAAAACTTGTTCAAGGTATTTAAGCATGTGTTTGTCAAGTACCATGTAAATGCAAACAATAGCTGTGATTAATACTAATAATATTACTGTTGTCATGGTTAATAATAACTGTGATCAATAGCAATATAAATATAATTTGTCACTAGAGCAGTTGTTCAATGAAGATAGTTTTGATAATAATAAACACTGTCACCAAATATTCTTCTTTATTATAGGGGAGACATCCTAGTAATTTGCCTTGCTCATAATTTACCTGATGTAGGTAAAATATTAGATGGTTCAGTAATTATTAATGTACTTCAAGCTACTCGCTTATTGAGAGGAATAATTACTGCTTGCTTCCATTTGTCACTCATTTTGCACTGCAGCATGGACATGAACATATCAGAATGTACATATTCAAGAGGGGCTCATTGAACCCTTGGGATTTTATTTTCTAGTGTTTTAATGGCTTAGCTCTGTAAGGTATATTTTTTAAAATTATGTAATGTTTTCTTTAAGAAATCTACAGTGGCAAAAGTGATGGCCCTGCTTATGATCTAAAAGATGGTAAATGACTACATTAATTTTATTATGTCGAAAATAGTTGGAGTGGGGCAAGTATTAGGGAAAAGCCTTGCACATCTTTCGTGTTACTTTTCTCAGACTATCAGTTCATGGCTAGCATGGCAAGCAGGTTTCTGTGCTAGATGGACTTTTGATCTACCCTTGAAGCAACTTGTATGAGCTTGGGGAGCATGAGATCCCTTTGGGTAGACACCCCAGAAATCAGTCAACAGCTGTACCTGAGTGGGACATAATGAGAGGGGTATGGGAAATACCCTAATTCAGAACAGCTCATGGGCTTATATGCTGGGCTTTCCTTCTGGTGGAATGGAGCAATGGATATGAACCTTGTCAAAGAGAAGGGGGTTAAGCCTCTACCTCCTTCAACTGAAGTGTGCATTTTTGGTACTGTTTTAAAATAAGGTGGTGACCCGCCATGTGTTTAGTTTGGTGCTAAATGCAAATCTGTGTAGGGCATTTCTTATCTGCCTGACTGGGTTGGAGGAAAATGCAGTTTTTTGAATCCTTCCAAAATACAGGCCTCAGAGAACTGTTCAGCAGCTCAGCTGTATCCAGACATTTATAAAAAATAAGGCTTTGCACACTGGGGAAGCATTAATATTAACCAGCCAAGATCTTGCCAGGAATAGAACCTTGAGTTCTACTTTTGTCTCCTGAGTTTCTTTTCACCACTTGTCTCGAGAGTTGTGGCTCAGCCACTGATATTATTAATTACAGTGAGTTAATTAATTAAATAAAACCAGCCTAGATGTATTTCATAACATAGGAAACCAAAATTGCTTTCACATTCTCCCTTATAAAATATTTGACAATAAGTAAAACCCAGCAATTAAAAAAATCAATGAGATTTTATATATTTTTTTAAATTGTTTTGCCAAATTGTTAAAATTACTGTTTTGTGTTTGATTTGTTATGAAGCCCTAGCTTCATGTTTCATGTATATTACAGTGTAAAGTTGTTTTAATTAGAGTAAACAAGTGCATCACATTTTTTAAAAAAAATGAAAAGGTTAAATTATTTTTTTTAAATTCTCAGAGAAGGAACAAAATAATCCTGTGGGAGAGGAATGAAAAAATTTTACAGCACAGCTCCACTCCAAAGACAAGTTGAAGCCAAATATCTGGGACGTCCCTGAATTGTGCATTAGTAGAACAAAGTATGTTTCTCTTTTTCTCTGAGCTTGCTTTCCTTTGTGTTCTTAAAAAAAAACCTCGAAAAAAACCACTCCAAAACCCCCAAACCCTTTTGTAAGTCTTTGGAACTTTTATGTTTGGGCAAGAAAAATGGAGGCTTACACACCCAGAGACTTGAGAGTGATGGACAGTAACTGGTAGTTACAATAAAACATTAATTAGATAATCACTCTGCTTTATTTTGAATGTTTGTGCCATCCCAGAAATCTCAATGTGCTATGGTAATTAGATAGACTTTCTGCATAAATTAGGCTATATTAAGACAGTTTATGTGGATAACGATTTCTTCATAGACTTGATTCATGATCACTTCCATTTTAATAAATTTATTTTTATGTGAGTGATAGGAAAATCATTCAACTGCACCCCCGCAGTGTGGACCTGGGGGCCTTATGTTGAAATGTTTTTCAATAACAGAGGTAAGTTAATGCTGGGAAGACTGAATTTACATAATAAGTGGCATTTTTATGTACATGTGCAAAAAGAACTCATTTTTTATTGTAATATGACTCACAAACATTCCCAAAGGGAAGAAATCTGTTATTGCCTTGTATTCTTGTTCTTATACATGGTAATCATTGCATGAACAAACATATGCACCAAAAAAATCCTGTCTCTTGGATTATAAGCAGTAATTATCTCTGCTTAATATATCTGTCACACTGTTGGTAACCATCTGATGGGGAATGCTTGTGCTACTTTGCATTCATTCAGGCTTTCAGTAATTTTTTGAATACTTGAGAAAATTCAGTAAAGCTCAGCCGTGCCTGAAATATTAGAGAGCACTACAAGATCTGCTTGATTATATCAGTCAATACCACATCAGAGATTTGCAATTTATGCACTGCAAATGGATAGTTCAATGTGCTCCCAAACCGAAACAGGTCATGACTTGTACTCTGCTCTACTGGAAATTGTTTGGCATTTACATGCTTGTTTTCCCACTGTAATAAATATCATGCAATAAGGATAATTACTTTTAATTCTGGGACGACTTGTCATGAACTTGATACTGCAAACTTGAAGAAAGGCACAAGATAGAGCTCTCTGGTGGTTTGCCAGGCTGTCTGGGGGCAAGTTTCACTGACATCCAGAGAATCTCCAAAAAGACGTGTCAGGAAGCAGGCAGCAGCAGGTGTTGAGGTTAAGATTCCCAGAGGAATTTGTGGTAGCAGAACCTAGCTTTTAGGTACATTGCATCCCTGCCCAAGAAGTTCTCAGAAGTTAGATACACAAGCATGGGAGCCTCACTTTAACCAATGAGACACTTATGAATTAACCACAGGAAAGCAGGGAGGAAATGCTGGTGATAGAAATAATTTTTATTATTTCCAAGAAACTAAAAACTTTTTCTGAGACTGTTAGAAGTGCCCATCTTCAACTGGGACCTCAATCTCTTTTAAAGGGGGGCTAGAGACTTGTACCAAGGTATGATCATAAAATTTCCCTGGGACAAATATCTCTGCTTTCTTTTCATGAGTTCTGGGGTTACAGTGCGCACATGACACGGGAAGAATTGTTTGAATACCTGTCAGTGTATGAATAGTTCTCAGAGTGCTTCAAATGATGACTTTGATCGTCTGATGAATTGCAATGCCAAAAGCCTCCAGCACAGCTTGGTGGCTGATCCAGGACCTTGAAGATCTACCAGCTCTTTGAGAATGCAAACTCCTCTGGGGACATGAGAAGGGGTTAGTGTGCCAGTGCCAGAACAGGAAAAATATCAGGCACTTTTGCTATAGAAAGATTTCTATAGATGGAAAGTGTAGACAGTTCATGAATCTGTGGGGTTTTAGGTTTGTTTCTTATTGTTCCTTTTAGCCCATCTATTTTTCTGATATGTTGAACTCAATAAGACTATAGGAGTGATTAGGAAGGGAGGAAAAAGTAATTCATCTTGAGATAGTTCTTATGTTCAGAAAGCATTTGGGAAGAAAACAATCAAGAAGAACTCATAGAAATATTCAGCTGAGATTTACTCACTCCACGTGTCTGAAAGTGTCTGGTTCACAACATGCACACCTAGGAGCTGTGGTGTACTGAACATTACAGTGCAGTCTCACTACAACAGAAAAGAAATTTGAAGCCTAATTTTCTGTTTCGATTACTGATTTTCACTGTCTTTAAAGAAATCAGAGATTCTCCATATTCAGGTGCAAAACTGAGAATCTTTCTTATAAGTCATTCTATTTCTTGCAAACTCTTGAAAAGGTTGAAACTGATGGGTTTCTGTTCTATGTATATGAAATAGACATCTCGGCAAATATGAGTTCATTGCTTTTCATTGTGTGAAAAGTGTATGCTTAAGCTAAGTTCTCCTAGCCTCAGAATTTTTATTCTTTGTGATGTTACAGACTACCATTGATAGAAAGAGAAAAGGTTATCCCTTATGAAATAGAAGTCATAATCAGTCTAGGACCCAGTTTTCCTGCTCTATTCCATGGGAATTTATTAGACCAAATCAATTCAGTTGGTTCCTATCTTCTGAAAGTAATCACTAGTTCTTATTGAAATTAACTGTGTCAGTGAAAGAATGTTCTTACACACTTAAATTTCTACTGCTAATACTGTACCAGTTTCCAGTATTCAAAAAGACTAGGGGCATTCGAAATAGTTGTTTACTGAAGTCATCTTATTTTCAAGGGTTTAGACGTTCCATATATGATGTGGGCTGTTGTGTATCAGTTACTTGGATGCCAGAGAAGAGTCCTGGACATTTACTTCAGTAGGCAATAGCCTCAGTGGACAAAGTTGCTTAATTCAGGGGCTCAGCAGAGAAATCCGGGAGAAGAGAGACTGCGCTGGATCTCTTTCCATTTGGCCAGCTCTAGGGAGGCTCCCTGTTCAGTAAGTGATCCACCAGTTATCACGTCTGTTGACTCTTAGTTCCCTTACAGCTTAATTATTCTTGCTACATGGTATGTAAAACAGTTGAATTAGAAAATTCCCATGGTGAAGAGCTGAGTGAAGCTGCAGGTTAACAATAGCCTTTTCTTCTTACAGTATCTTTCAATCTGCTGTATAAATGTCACAAGCAGGGTCCACTTTAATTAGCAGGAAGACAGGTGATGTGATATACAATATTCTTCAGCTAGAAGCAGCAGTAGCAGATATTGATTGATTAGAACATGACTCTCATCATGGAGACCCAGCATGAGAGCTACAACAGGAGGACAGGGGAGCAAAGACATTGGGTTCCTGTGATGAGATATCACAAAAATGCCAGTAGTGAAAGAAGCTAAAGCTGGTATCTTTGCCTATTGCTGCGACTGGCTGGGCTCATGCGATATATCACTAAACACAAGAATTAATTCTGAGTTTCAATGTTGTTTTTGTTTTTGACAGAAGCAATAGCAAGTATTGCGAATGTTGCTTGGCTTGTTGCAGGGTGAAACTGACTGACAGAGTCAGAAATTGCTTCTGCATGAGCGTTGATTTTATTCTCAGAAGACTCATCAGCAACACTCCAACACTGTACAAGCGGGTTAGTCTCTCTGTCTCAAATATCCTACCTGTACGTTCCACTGCAGCTGCTTTTGCTTTCATGATAATATAAACAGCAAATTTTACTGTTTTGCTATATTTAAAACCAGATGGTTGGCCCACTTAACCCCAGGCAAACATTGCAATTCCTCCTTTTTCAGATTTTAGTATTTGGTTTCTTACTGAAGCACCAGGGTTTAGAATCATTGCTGTTACACAGCACCACTTTTCCTGTACAAGCCTTTTTATGTCTTGTACACTTATATCATAGAAGCATATCCATTCTGCTGCTAACCAGAAAATATGAATTACAATCTAAAATACATGCATGAAACATTAAAAAAGAAAAAGCTCTGTGGGAGAAAAATAATTACCTGTTTGCAAATGTAGTTTGGAATTATCAACAAAAGCAAAGGCTGAAAAATAATGACATTACCTTTTGAATCAGAAATTACCAATTATGATCAGTTCTGTTGTGTTTAATAGTGGAACATTTCTAGACTGTTTGTTTCCAAGATGTCTAAGTATTCGCAGCTCTTTTTTCATCCTCAATGACCCTGTCTCTCATTTTTTCTGCCAAGGAGTAATAGCACTCGGTATGACACAGAAATTATATATGATGCTCACTTTGAGGTTAATGCTAGTTCACAAAGAAATACCTGCTGGCCAGAATTTTTCATAGAGACCTTTTCATATCTAAGTTCTGTTATAAGATTCCCATCTTTCATTGCTGTCTTCTGAGCTACAAAATCCATCTGGTTTCTGTGTAAATATCAAAAAGCAATTGGTAGACTTTGACTTCTATTCCATAGGACATAATAGTTTTAATTAAAATTGTCTCTCATTCTGAGGCTTTGGAAATGTTTGTTTTATTTTTCCTGACCAGTGAGTTCTGTGTTCTTTCTGTGGCACTTACAGGTTCTCATCTTCTCCTGTGTTTACTTTTTCATTGAGGATCCTATGAGATCTCTCAGTGTCAGCCACGCTTCTAGCCAAAGGCAACAATCCACAACTCAGAGCTGCTTCATAGTAATCGACAATTGTGTTTTCCCAAACAGAGGACTATTACTGCTAATAAAGTCAGCAAAACCCAAACCCTGTAAAATATAAAGTGGAAACCTGTTTCAAATCTAGTAAAAAAAGGCAAGAAACCCCCCAAAAGACAAAATCCTCAAACAAACAAAAAAAACCTCCCCACAAAAAAATACCAAGTAGCTGTGGCTACTGCACATGCAACATAAACTTAATAAAGTATGCTCCAGTTATTGCTGTAACCTGAGAATTACCATGATTGCTCTTAGTTGCAATAAGGGCAGCAAACTTCATAAAAACTCTTTGTCAGCTAGTCACATTGTATTAGAGCTGGAACAGTCTATGTGACTGGACTGACCTTCAACAAACTAAAACATAACCCTTTTAGAAGAAGATTTAATCACTCTATAGAAGTGAAGAAGTGATAAGTACAATCCCTGACAAAATGAGCTCTCTTAGTGAATACATTGCCCAGTCACTGACTACACTCCATGTACACTACATATGCACTTTGGAAATACTATTATGCTCAAAACCTTGTTATAGGAAAAGAAAAACACCTTATATGTAAACCAATTTATCATTAGCATCTTTACAGTTTCATCAGTGAATTATTATTAGTCCAGATGTAACTATTAAAAAATAAAAAAAGGAGTCATATGGAAAGAAAAGCGTTAAAAATTGTACACACACTTCCCCTTTTCATAGAATCATAGATTCACACATGATTGCAGTATCACAGGATGGCTGAGTTAGTAAAACACCCCTGAAGAGCATCTATTCCAACTGGCCTGCTCAAAGCAGACTGAGGTAGGTTGCTCAGGGCCACGTCCCACTGAGTTTTGGGTATCTCCAAGGATGGAGAGCACAACCTCCCTGTGCAATCTGTGTCTCCCTTATGGTGAAGAATTTTTTTTCTTTTGTTTAATTCCAATTTTCTGTATTTCAGTTCATGCTTGCTGTCTCTTGTCCTGTCCATGAGCACCACTGAGAAGGTTTTGTCTCTATCTTCTTTACTCCCCTTACGAGGTATTTGTACACATAGGTAGGATCCTCCTGAGTCTTTGCCAGGCTGAGCAGTCCCAGCTCTCTCTACCTTTCCTGACAGGAGAAGTGCTCCGGAAGCTCCACCATCTTCATGCTTCCTGAACTCAGTCCTGTGCCCAGGTCCATGTGCCTCTTGTACTGAAGAGCCCAGAACTGGACCCAGCAGTTCAAATATGGTGCCAGTAAGTAGTTTTTGTTGTTTGCTTATTTGGTTTATGCTGATGGTGTGGTCACTCTTACAATATTCTTCTGGACTCTAAGCTGAATGATTTGATTCAATATGTTTGTGGGGTGTACAGTCTGCTATCAAAATTCTAAGCCTATTGTTGGGAGAAGTATGATTATAACGACAGTTTTTTCTTCTGTACTCTAGGAGCCATTTGGGATGTTGTTTGTTTACTTGCTAAAAAGTGCTCCACCTTGCTCTTTTGTCTCTGGTCTGCAAGGTCTCATTATATCTGAACTTATTTTAGATGGTGGTTTTATCTATGTTAATTGTTTTTTCTTATTTTTTACCCCTAAAACTGCTTTACCAAGCATCGTGTGTGCAAGCTGATTTTAGCCTTCCAGTTTCTGGGTTTTCAGTGCCAGCCTGTGTCCATTTTCTTGTCATCCTTGTCCCATAATCCCCTTACAGAGGTGTTCCCAGCTCAAGGCCCTTGCTGCATACCAGGCCCATATTCTGCTGCACTCTGTCATTATCTCAGTGACATGAATGTTTCACTTTGCAGGAACAACTACCTGTTAATTACTGTCTTTATATAATTATTCGTACACCATACAGAGGTTAGTTAAAGGAAAATGAATTAGGTTTATCCACTTGTTCATTAGAAAAAAAATATGCTACATCTAAACAAACTAGAGCAAAGCAACAGACTGGTCAAAATTGTTTCAAGCAAGTCATGCCTGACAAACCTCAGTCCTAAGGAGCAGCAAACCCGCTTTAAAGCCTGGGTTTTAGTACTGCTAGCAGTACCAATACTATATGAACTACACTTCAGAGGATCCAGAGAGTGTTTCGGGATCATGGGGGAAAGTTACAAAGGGTGAAAACAGAATCTGAAAAGTGGGGAAAGGAATATAAGTACCTGATTTTTCTCTAGTTTTGAATCAAAGTTTGCAGTGTGTTCTGAAGTGCTGGCTTGCTGGGAGTGTGAAGAAGTTGTTGCTGTGACATTTAGTGAGCAAGTATCCATAATTGAAAGCTTAAATTTGATTTCTTTTCTTTCAAGGCAGAACTTGAAGGACAAAAATCAACAAGACTTGATTAATCAAGTTGGCAATGTCAACAGAAAAGACTTTTAGGCATTGTATTTGATATATGCAGGAATCATGAGCAGCAAAATGTACATACTCTTGCAGAAAATGTACAAAAGCTGTTGTTTTAAAAAATGCAGCCTGAAGCAGCTATCTCAACAGGGTATTTGTCAAATAACAGTTTTCTTCAGTGAATTAATTACTCGGCTAAGTATGCCCGCATACTTAGAGGAGTGGTCCTTTGTCCATCTGTTCCAGTAGTTTTTCAGTGAAAAACCTACCAGAAACATCTCCAGAAGCAATCCAGGATTCATATACCTATGAGATTTATGTGTTTCAATGGTGCTAGAACAAGATAAAGGCACCTTGGCCACACAGATAAAGGAAATTAAACCTAACAACTCTTGGCTTCACTCTTCTGCAGTCCACAAAATTCTTGCCACTAAGTTCATACTTGGAAACCAGTATTAAGGATTGATGAAAGGTGTGGGCTTCAACAAGACCATCAGAGAATTTTTGACTTACTGGCACTTCTTCATCGTTAGGCTATGGTTTCTTCTTTTGTGAGCAACTTTTCTTCACAATCGGTTGATGAGCCTGTCAGCAGAGGAGGCCTAACGAGATTCTTTGAACTAGGCTGTAGGCTTCTCTAATGACTACCATTTGTTCTTAGCTAGTGATCCTTTCAAAAATTCATTTTGTGTGCTGCACCTAATCTACCTTCTTGACAGTTCCAAGCACCTAAATGAGCAGGACTTTTCTCTCCTGAGGCTGAAATGGAACCTTTGTTTACACGTAACCTGATAAAAGCATTCATCAGAAAACTTAAAGGGGGTTATTTCCTAGGCATACAGAAAAAATAATTATCTTGTATAAGATTTTATTGACAAAAGCCAAAACCAGGGTCTGAGAATGTTATGGATCTGATATTCAGTAGCAGAATTTTTTTCCTGATGGAATGGGAAAGAATTTATTATCTGTTGATTTACCTGAGCTGCTGTTGGCTGCAATATATTCATGGGTCATTTCAAAGTGAATAGTAAATTTCTCCTAAAACTGTGGTTCCTGGGTGGCTTTTTATTTCCCAGAAGCTCAGAAATCTTCCCTCTCTCTGAATAAGAACCCAAGTTTATTTACAAAAGCATTGGCAATTCTTCTTACATTTCCATTTTCTGAATCAGGCCTTTTTTACATCACAGAGCCAAATAAACTAACTTGTTCATATTTTTGGTCAAAAGTGAGTATAGATTAAGTAATCCTTCAGATTTATCTCTGTGTAGAATATATTTTACTGTCTGGAAAGATTTACTCATTGCCATATTCTTTCTGTGTTTTAAAGTGTTTTTCCGTTAAAAAATTTTCCTACCTCCAAAAGCCTATATTAGATTTTATTGCTATTTCCAGTATAGTAAGAATATCAAGAGAATTCCAATAAAATATTCTCTCCTCTGCAAATAGAAACTTCCATTTTAAAAACTTGAGAACTCTTGTTCTGCTATGGTTACAGCCAGCTTTGTCTTCTACTAGAGCTAATTTAGCATTTAGAGGGCAACCTCTCAGTCTGTACATGTACACAGAAAGAAAATCTGACAAGGAATGAAACTCCAGACTCTGGCACAGCTGTACTGAATGCGTCTTCTGTTCTGCCAGACCAGTTTAGCTATCTTGCTTTTTCTTCTGTGCACTCTGAGAAGCCTAAATCTAATTGAACAACAGACAAAAACTGGACATGCAATTGATCCGTGAGAGAAGAAAGGGGAATAAATTAGCTTTGAAAAGTTTAAACTAAAAGTAATTTTAGTGTATTTATCAAACTGGCATTTGAGGAAATCCGTTTGTTTTGGAAGCCATTTTTATGTTTAGCCAAGAGGTAATCCACCATTTCCCCCCCACCATGTTTTTTCCTTTCAAAAGCATAAATGAAATTCTCTTGATATACCTTCAGCATTTATCCTACAGAACAACAACAAAAAAAGCTTTCCTAACATCCCATTTTCCTGTCCTAGTCTTGTACCTAATATTCTTCCACAAGAAACATATTCTTGTCAAGACCTTTTTTATTCAGCTACATTTTATGTAGTTTCTCTTCATGAAGTACCACCTGGCCTCTTAAATTTGGCTTGGCAGAGCACTTTAAGTATTCTGATAAGGTATATCTAACCCATTAAAAGGCCAAGTCTGAGTTTCATGATTCTTACTGAGAAAGGCAGAATGAGATTAGAAGGAGCTCGAACTGCCTTTCATATTATCACATTGTCATATTCAAAATATATTTAATATCAATCTTATTATGAGTGTAGTCTGCAGCATTATCTTTACAGATTGCACAAACAGGCACAGAGTGCTTTTCGTGGTCTAATTTTGAAGGGGCTTTTATTCCATATCTGCTTACTGAGTATCTGCTCTGACTCAAAGCACATTAACATGCAAATAAGGACATAAATCTTGAGGAGAAGGAAGTGCAACAGAAACTTGGCTGTAAATGAACGAAGTTCAACCATCAGCCAAATATGTAATAGTACTCAATATTTGGTGCATCACATCTGCTTCTAATCTCTCTAATCTCAGCATGTTTGATGTCTCCAGAGCTTTTATTTGACTCGCTGATGTCATGATCAGAGATGTCATGGGATGCAGCTAGGCAGTACAAATGAGCACTGGGTAGGGATGCTGTTAGGGCTGTGGTAAATCACACTTTTCAAAAGGTTTGATAATATGCTCTTGTAGTGTCATAATCTCAGTGTCAAATACTACCAATTTTTCAACGCTATGGGGCATGATAGCTTGCCTCTGCCTTCCCTTGTATCTTTTAGAACAGGATCTCTCATAGACCTCACAGGCTTTCTTCAGATGCTTATGAGCAGCAGGATCTTTTAGTGCCTCCAGTAATTTACATGGTCACTGGTATTACATGACTTGTAAAAATGCACACTTAGTTATTTTTCAGGACTTCCAGGGATTCATAATTCATTTAGAGGGGGATGCAGAGCACAAAGTATCATTCATATGAAGGAAACATAAAATAATATATTATTCTTCTGCCATTGAAAGGAAAAAGGTTCTGTTTTAGTGACATTCTGAGATAGGTTATGCAAAAATTGGCTGGAAAATGAGGTAAAAGGCCATTATTCTCTCCCTCTAAGGAAAGGAAGATGCAAGGCATCTGTGGAAACTGTAAGAAGGAGACATTAACAAGGCTGAATTACATATACACTTGGTGAATCATGCTGGAAAGTCGTGCAGTCTGTTGCTGAGGATTGTGGGGGCCCTGGCCTTTGGAACCAAAGAGAAAAACGGATCTGAGGATACTGAGCTATAGTGCACAGACAACTTTGATTTGGAAAATTTTCATTAACACCACTGTTCACTTCATCTCATGAAGATTGTGAAAAATTTTTCCTGAGAAATTTTATAATGTCTCATTTTAGGCCACATTTTAGTGTACATGATTTTACTTTGAATATAGCTCTCTCAATTGTTTTTTTTTGTTTTTTTTTCTTTTGATGAAGTTGCAGAACCAGAAACTAGAGCTGATACAGAGACAAAATGGTAAGTGTCAGCAGATTGAGACTATAAATATCTCCATTCAGAAGAAGGAAAATGTTATTTTTTTCTGATGGTAGTCCATACTTTAACATACTACATGAATATGAAAAGACCCTAATTAGATACTCTTAGTACAGAAGGAGGGTGAGTTGTTACTAAGGATGCTGTCAAGATGTAGAATACTTGCAGTGATGTCCATGGTTGGATGAAACGTCAAAATATTTAGATAGGTGCATATGGAAGAGTAGGAGACCCTTGTGGTCCTATAGCTCAGCTTTCCACTGTGAGTGATGAATTATTTCTGCTAATTTTCTCTACTGGAAATCAGAGAATAAAAGTATACACCCTAAAATAATCCAACATGATCTGCAAATTTTGATTAGACACATGAAAATATAATAAATTTTGAAGAGAATGGGATAGCATTCTTCAGATGGTACATCATACCTCAAAAACATTTTTGATGGCTGAATATTTGCTATTCATTTTTGGTATGGATAAGATCTCGACCTACTCACCAGGCTGTTGAATTCTCTGGATGTGTGTCCCACTGTGCTTTCCATAGTTTCCAGCCTAACTGGCTCTTGTCTTCTTTGGGGTATTTCTGTGGTGTAGTCTCTCCGTCTGCTATTTCTTCATAGAAATACGAACTCAAGGTCGACCTGTCTTAGACCTACAGATCAATCACTCTACAGATTTTCTAACAACAGACTTGTCTTGTGGGCTTACAGGCACTGACACTATTGGGGTTATATGTGTTTGTGGAAGAGTAGAGATTTGCCTTAGTAATTTAGAAAATAAAGTAATGGCATGAAACCGTGTCAGGGGAGGTTTAGGCTAGATATCAGGAAAAAGTTCTTCACCCAGAGGGTGGTCGGGCACTGGAACAGGCTCCCCACGGAAGTGGTCACAGCACTTCACCTGACAGACTTCAAGAAGCGTTTGGAAAATGCTTTCAGGCATGTGGTGTGACTCTTGGGGCTGTCCTGTAACGGGTCTGGAGTTGGACTTTGATGGTCCTTGTAGGTTCCTTCCCACTCAGAACAATAACTCTTCCACAGAAAATTTAAAAATTGCAAAAAATCTCTAATCTCTAAAATAAAGTGGATGATTTATCTTGAAGTAATAGTTTTATTTATATCTTCACAGAATCATGTAATTGCACAATCGTTCGAGTTGGAAGTGACCTCTGGAGATCATCGAGTCCAACAACCCTGCCAAGGCAGGGTCACCTAGAGCAGGTTACACAGGAGCACATCAAGGTGGGTTTTGAATATCTCCAGGAGGGAGACTCCATGACCTGGTTGGGCAGCCTGTTCCAATGCTCTGCCACCCTCAGAGTAAAGAAATTCTTCCTCATGCTGAGGTGGAACTTCTTGTAGTTTAGTTTATGGCCTTTGCTCCTCATTTTGTTGCTGGACACCACAGAAAAGAGTCTAGCACCCTCCTTTTGGCAACAGCCTTTGAGATATTTATGTATTGATGAGATCCTTTCCCAGTGTTCTCTAAATTAAACAGGCCCAACTCTCACAGTCTCTTCTCATAAAAGATACTCCAGGCTCCTCATCATCTTTTTGGCCTCTGCTGGACCCTCTGCAGTAGCTCCTTGTCTTTCGTGTACTGAGTAGGCCAGAACTGGACACAGCACTCCAGACATGGCCTCACTAGGGCCAAGCAGAGGGGGGGTATCACCTCCCTCGACCTGCTGGCCACAGCCCTCCCGATGCGCCTCAGGACACCACAGGCCCTCCTGGCCACAGCAGCACTGCCAGCTCATGGGCATTTTGTCATCCACCAATACTCCCAGGTCCCTTCCAGCAGAGCTGCTGTCCAGTAGGTCAGCCCCCAGCCTGTGCTGGCTATTCCTCCCCGGGTGCAGAACCCTGCACTCGCCCTTGCTGAACCTCGTTAGGTTTCTCTCCACTCAACTCTCCAGCCTATCAAGGTCCCACTAAATGGCAGCACAGCCTTGAGGTGTGTCAGCCACTCACCCCAGTTTCAGATCATCAGCAGACTTGCTGAGGGCACATTCTATTCCTTCATCCGGGTCACTGATAAACAAGGTGAATAAGACTGGGCTCAGTAGTGATCCCTGGGGAATGCCACTGACTATAGGCCTCCTGCTGGATTCTCCTCTGCTGATCACAACCCTCCGAGCTCTGCCATTCAGCCAGTGCTGGATCCAACTCAGTGTCCATTTGCCGCCGCGCCGCATGCCCGGCCACCCTCGCGGGGGTGCCTGGTTCCGCCGGGCCGAGCAGCGCGTGCAACTTTCCCACCGCCAGTGCAGGGAGCGGCTGGCTTGGTTCCAGAGCGGAAGAGCTGCCAGGGCTCTCACTCGGGGTCCGGCTAGCCTGCCGATGTTACAGGCGCGGGAGAGGAATGAGAGGCGGAGGGGCCCTTCGGCGGTGAACAGGGGCGGTTTATTTCAGGGAGCGAGGAACGGGGCGGGGAACGAAGAGCCCAGAGCAGGGGGCTGCACAGGGCTTTATCCCCTTGGGATAAGGGAGGGAATAGCCATGAACAAGCCTACTGAGGTACAGCAAGCAGGCAGACTGACAGCACATAAACCAATAACAAAACAAGGAGAGGAGAGGGGCAACAAGGAGCCAATGAGGAACCCCGCAGCAGAGAAAGTTCCGGGACACTGTTGTGTGTGGAAGGCTCACCCTAAGTGAAAGGGAAGAGAGATGCCTCAGGAACACTGCCTAAGCCTGTTGAGGTAACATAAGTGATCTTTGAATCACCACAACATCCATTCACTTAATCTGCATCTCCTGAGCTTACCTAAGAAGATATTATGGGAAACATTGTCAAAAGCCTTGCTGAAGTTGAGGTGGACGAGGTCCACTGCTCTCCCCTCATTGTCCCATCCTGCCAAGTCATCACAGAAGGCTATCAGATGGGTCAAGCAGGATTCCCGCCTGGTGAATCCATGCTGACTACTGCTTATAACCTTTTCTTCTATCTTAGCTAGTGTCAGCATGGTAATTCAAGATGAGCCTCTAAAATTAAGTACCAGAAACTCAGGGAGAAATGACTACAAGGACATAATTTTTAAGAGTGTTTAAGTTTAGCTGCAATTTGAGATTATGATGATGGAAAAGTAAATTTGCAGTACAGTTAAATCCACATTGAAACTGAAGAACGTAATAGGAAGACCAATGCAAAAAATGAATTATTTTGGTATTGGTTCCCCTCCTTCCATGCAATGTTTTATCTTTTGGTTTATTAAATTTCCAGGTGTCCTTTCTTCCTTTCCTGTGTACTGAATAAGTAGTGATGACTTATATTATCTGGCTAATCACACAGAGTGAAAAAAAAAAACAACAAAAAAAGACATCACTGAAGTACTATTTTGGGCTCTACTGCTTGTCACATAATGAGTAACTAGGTTGAAATTAAATGCTTTCATTATGAATGCTTTACAGTCCTAGGATCTCCCTGCTTCCTTATCTTATGTTAGACATGCTGAGACCAAATAAGTGTGATGAGACCAAATAAATGTGATGTGATATGTGTATCACTTTATTCTGAAATAAAGACTTCATTTCATATTTTAAAACATCCTCTTGTTACTGTTGCTAGTACTATTTATTGGAGGATTTAATAAGGAAAAATAATTTTAAAAAAGAGGAATTTAGCTGCTTTTATTTCCTGGTTGCCTGTAAGAGAGGCTCACCTTTCCTTAGGACAGCATGCTAAAATGGATCAGGATTTTTGTGAACAGCTAATAGACCAAATAGTTCTGGAAAGGAGGAAGTCAAATGGGAAGCTCAGTCTAACAGATCAGGTTCTGAACAGTCATTATTTTAAGAGTGTGGATCTAATGAGGAGTACAACAATAACATCGCTTAATTAAATGGACTGTTTCCAAAAATTAGAGGTCAGACGTTAAAAGTAAATGGCATCCAGTTATGCATGTGTAATTTGCATACCTATTTCCTTCACCCAGTACAATTTTATGTCCTCCCTAGTGGAGGAATTATTAAACACTTATTTTTTTCCTTTTCAATTTGAAAATATTTTCTCTCTATGTATATTGATATATTTAGGGTTTATTTTTCATTGATTTTAGAAAATCTGAAGTAAATCAGGGTGTAATTTTCATATACATTAGAAAATAATAATGCAGTCATAAAATGGTATTTTCTCTTCACAGAGATATTAGAGGAAAAGAATTAAAAAGAAGATTCTTTCATTAAGGCAACTGTAGCATTTCTAATGCAAACCCACTTATTTTCCCTGCCCTTGCCATTGTTGGCATTAGTTCTGTGTTGAGCGGAGACATAAGTGGTTGCCGAAGTATGGTGCAGTTCAGGAAGCTGGTTGAAAAACAAGTATAAACAGAGAAAAAATAAATGCAGGCAATACTTCCATAAGTACATAATACCATCTTTTGAGATGTTATCAGCCTTTTACCTATGCTTCATTTTTTCTTGGCAAAGGTAATAAACTAGCTGATGTAGCTTGAATGGCTGACAGGCTTTCAAGCATGCAAATTTCTTTGAAGAAGAGCTTATGTGTCTGTTTTGTGTGTCAAGTGGTCTAATCAAAGAGGTTCTTCCTTTCTATAAATGTTGCTTTACTTATATCCCCAAAGACAGTTACCATAACATTATTAGATTGTTTCTCTAGCATGATAACAAATTCCTTCAAGTATTCCAGGTTTTGCTAGGTATTGTGCTGATTTTCCAAGTCAAAGACACATTGTGTCTTCAACCTGTAGATTCAGTTTAGTAAGACTGAAGTGTCCCACTATTGTCCACAACTATTGAATAAGAATACGGATTATAATCCATCTTTAATTTCTCTGTTATAAAGATCACATATCTTGTACTTGAGTGGTTGAACATCCAAATTTTTGGGCAGTAATATTCCACAATAATCTTGGGTGTTTCTCTGACCGTTACCAAGGTAAGTCCTTATACACATATAAACATATTTATTGTAAGAAGTTATTTAATTAAGTCTTATAATTTCATTCAGTTTTTGAAAGGAGGCATATTGTACAAAGAGAGAGAGTGTATGTCCTTGGCAAATAATACCAACCTGGGAATAAATTGGTTTGAAGAAATAAAAAAGAAAGAGGGATCATTAGGAAACCAGCAAGCTGTTAAAAGAACAGTCAGCCAGACACTGTCATAAAGATTTGAAATGCTGCAGAATCTTCTTTTATGGCAGTTCTCATTCAGAAAGGTCATGATGGTATGGAGAATGAAGGGTTATCTTTTATGATCTCTAGCTATTTAAAATAGAGTAAACAAATAAATCCAAGGAATTGGAAAATATTTATTAGCCTTCAGAGACTTTGCAAGAGTTTAGTTGAGATACTGAAGTGCTATGCGTATCATAGGAGGTGATGAGAAGATCAGTAGCTATTAACCATACCCTGTAGATTTTAATACCTCAGAGAAATGTTAGCACAAATTACACACAATAACTTCCCAAACAAAATTCTAAGGACCTGAGTTCTCTAAATGTAGCCAATGATTGATCATGCATTTAACATTACTGGTTTGTCTAAGCATCTGTTAAACATTCTGCCATCTGCCTGTAAAGATGTGACGATCAAAACTTTTGCAAAACTACCTGCAGAGAAAGGGAGGAAAATGTTTCGGACTCTCTCCCATCTCCCTCATATGCCTCTGCAGCCAACCATCCTTTGTCTGGGAAAATTTTAAAATTATTCAGAGTGTGGAGTTAGTATATTATTTTTAATTTATGAGGATGATGTTATTGTCCACAATTTTGTTCTTGAAACATTTTGAACTAGGGAATATCTAAACTTCTATGAAACTCAAGCTATGATGTTAAGCTTAACAAGTATATTCTGCTACAGTGAGTATAACAAGCAAGAATAGTCTGAGATACATATTTCATAACTAAGTTCTAGAATTTATTATAAATCTGGTTTGAAAAGATGGCAAAATGTAGAGGTGCTTGTCTGCATTTTTGTTGTAGCAGATGGCTGTTATCAACAAGGTATGTATGATAAAAAAGATTAGCTAAAAATATTATCTGAAGACATAGAAACTACAGCCTATAAGGCGGTACCTAAAATACACATTACATTGTTTAGATTTAATGTATTATTTAAGAGAAGAAAAATTCCTAATTGATTTTTAATAGTGAGGTTTTAAATTTTTGAGTTTACAATTTCTATTGATACCAAAATAGCTGTGGTGAGCTGACCATGGCTGGCCACCAGCTGCCCACCAAGCCACTCTACCACACCCCCTCCATCAACACAATGGAGGAGAAAATACAACAAAAGATTGTGGATTGAAATAAGGGAGTTTGTTCAGTAATTAATCTCACAAGCAAGACTGACTCATCTAGGGGAAATTGTACTTCTCCAATATGGATCCGTCCCATGGGCCACAGTTCCTCACAAACTGCCTCAGTGTGGGTCCCTTCCATGGGGTGCATTCCTTCAGGAACAGGCTGCTCCAGTGTGGTCCCCCACAGGGTCTCAGGTCCCGCCAGCAAATCTGCTCCAGCGTGGGCTCCTCTCTCCATGGATCCATAGGTCCTGCCAGGAGCCCGCTCCAGTGTGGGCTCTCCATAGTGTGCACCTGCTCTGGTGGGGTCTTCTCCACAGGCTGCAGGAGGATCTCTGCTTCCCTGTTGACCTCCGTGGGCTGCAGGGGCACAGCTGCCTCACCATGGGCTGCACCACAGGCTGCAGAGGAATCTCTGCTCTGGTGCTTGGAGCACTTCCTCCCCCTCCTTCTCCACCGAACTGGGTGTCTTCAGGTCTGTTTCCATCACATATTCTCATCCTTTCTATGACTGGTATTTGTTCTTTCTAAGGATTCCCCCTCCTTATTAATGCTGTTATCCCAATGGTGCTACTGCTGTGGCTGATGGGCTTGGGTCTATCTTGGAGCTGGCTGGCATTGACTCTGTTGGACATAGGGAATTCTTCTGACAGCTTCTCAGAGGAGCCACACCTGCAAACCCCCCTTCCCCCCCCCGCCTTGTCTGCCACTTTTCAGAGTTTATCTATGCTTCAATTTTATTCTTTCATAAAATAGAGCAACCTAACATTTGTGATATAACTCCTCATTTCAGTAGACAGGATTATGCTGTTATACATAGAAGACAATGGTTTAAAAAGAGGAACAAACACATAAACTCACAGAAACAAAGCTCTTTTTTTCTTCATGCAAATGCCTCTAATAACAAGAGAAGTGAGAAAAAGAAAATTACAGAAAGCCTGTGACATATAGGTTATTTTTTCAGAAGAAAATTTTTTTTTGAAGTGTCGTCTGGCCTCTAGAAAAAATTGGTAAAGCTTTCAAAGAGTGTATATATATTAGCAAAATAATAATATCATGTAAGCATCATTTTATTTTGTGAATTTTGCAATATCCAAAGAAGAAGAACCCTGTTAAATATAGATTTTGGTGTTTTCATTACCTGCGAATTTGAGAGGGCTTATTAACAAAATAAAGCAATAAAAGGGAAGCTTTTACTTTTAAGAAATAGCTTGTTACTGGACAGGGTTAGGAGAGAGTGGTGTGTTATAAGGAACCTGGTCCATATTTAGTTCAGCCCTGACAGTGTCTCTCCCAGATGACCTCACATCACTTCCACTGAATGTCGTAGCAGTCTTTTCAGTTATACTCATCTGTACTATCCTGACTATAAAAACACGATTTTTTTTTTTTTTTTTTTGAGGAGTACTGCTTGTATTTTCAGCTTAGTGTCGTCATACAATCATGATGACAGTGGAACCCCATTCTGAAGAATTGAGAAATGGAGTGTTTGAATTTATATTGAATTTTATCAAGGAGAGGTTTGGTTTTTTTTTTTTATATAGCCAAGGTATGTGATAATAATCTGTTCTGACTAGTGTTTTATGCTCCCTCCAGGAAGATTGTTATTTAGCCACCATTTACCTCCTGTTTCTTTTCCTGTAGAGTATAATACTGCTGAATGCATGATTTCTCTAGTTCAATGGAAATTGGTGGAGACATGGGCCAGTACTTTTCTTTCTCATGTGCTCTTGGAGACAACTGAACAGAAATCCACTAAGAATTACTGCCTATGCACTTGCATGGTTTTTACTTGGTCAAAATTCAGCACAATGTTTTTGCTTATTCCACACCACTTCTTTCTTGTTTTCTTACTATATGTTGCTAATATATAGTTCTCTGACTTGCATTCATGTATCAGAAATCGACTCTATTCCATTGAAATTAATAACAACTCTCCTAAAAATTTAAGACTGAGATGGCAATGAGTCTACTAAAAAAGCAAAAGGCCATTTCTCCTGGCTGTGCAGCTGTGTTCAGCCACTCTTGTAGGCCAGCCCAATGAGGGTGAGTACACTCACCTGCTTCCTTCATGCCTACCCTGCTGTACCGGGTTTGTGTGGACAGGTTTTGGTGGTGAGGGCCAGGATGCTACAGAGGTGGGTTCTGTGAGAGGCTGCCAGAAGCTTCTCCCATGTCTGGCAGAGCCAATGCCAGCCGGCTCCAAGATAGGCCCACCACTCGCCAAGGCTGAGGCACTCAGAGATGATAGTGGTTCCTCTGTGATAACATATTTAAGAAGGAAAAAATTTATTGCACAGAGGTAATTGCTCTCAGAGAAGAATGGAGCGAGAATACGTGAAAGCAACAGCTCCGTGGACACCCGAGTCAGTGGAGAAGCAGGGGGAGGAGGTGCTCCAGGCATTGGAGCTGAGATTCTCCTGTAGTCTGTGGAGAAGGCCATACCCCTGGAGCTCATGGAGGTCAATGACGGTGCAGGGACCTGCAGATCCATGGAGAGAGAAGTCCATGCTAGAGCAGGTTTCCTGGTAGGACTTGTGACCCTGTGGAGACCCATGCTGGAGCAGGTTGTTCTTGATGGACTGCGCCTCGTGGAAAGGCACCCATGCTGGAGCAGTTTGTGAAGGACTGTAGCCTGTGGGAAGGACTCACACAGGAGAAGTTCATGGAGGATTGTCTCCCGTGGGAGGGACCCCATGTTGAATCAGGGGAAGGACTTCTCTCCCTGAGCAGTGGCAAAACCAAGGTATGGTGAACTGACCATAACTCTCATTGCCCAAGAGGAGGGAGGAGAGAGAGCCCAGGAAGGAGTGAGGGGTGGGGGGAAGGTGTTTTTAATATTTGTTCTACATCTCATTATCCTGCTGTGATTTTGATTGGTAATAAGTTCCATTAATATCCCCAAGTTGAGTCTGTTTTGATGGTAATTGGTTTGTGATCTCTCTCTGTCCTTAACTCATGACCCTTTTGTTATTTTTTCTCTCCCCTGACCGCTTGTGGAGCGGAGTGGTAGAGCAGCAATAGAGGGGCTTTGGTGGGTGCCTGGCATCCAGCCAGGGTCAAGCCACCACACCCACAATACTGCCTGTCCCAGTATTGCCCACAGGCATGGAGCAATCTTGGACATAAGACATGGGCCATGAAACCTGGAACATCTTGCAGCAAAAAGCCTTTTAGGAGCAGTCCTACTGTATCTATTTTCCTCAGGGCTGTTGCAGGACATGTATTCTTAGCCATCCTCATTAAAAGAGGTCCGTGATTTCTTCTGATTTATTGTATCACGTTTCAAAACCTCACTGATAACTATGGCTGATTTATGCAGTAATTGTGAACATCAGTGTTATGTGATGGCTAAATGTTTTGGAACTTCAGCCTCTGTCTCCAGGGCAAAATTATGCTGTGTTCACAGCAAACAGTGCTAACATTCATTGAGTAGGATACCTGTACCATCCTATCAGCTAACTATCCCAGTTGTCTGGATGATCAGAGTATTGATATGAAGCTCAACTATTCTTTCTTACAAGTTTTAAATGTATTTTCTGTTAATTCAAGAGCTGTTAGTGCTGCCCATAAGATCAAGGCGGTCATAAAGTCTCCGTAACATGAAGCACACTTTTAAAATCTGTTCAGAGATACACTGCTGTTCCCAGCCCTGTGAAGGCTGGATATAGTTGAAATATAAGGAAAGCCGTGTGCCATCAACATATACATCTACCGGCTCATCCAGTGCTGTCTGTCAGACTTTCTCATAAGATTTGCACCTTTTCTTGAATTTGTGAGAACTGTCCAAGGATTTTTCTTCTGCTTGTACCTACAAGGCTGCCGCAACAGAGTCAGAATGCAGCTCATGTGAGTATGAAATTAGTGCCTGCTATAGAAATGAAAGCACAGTAAGATTCTCCCTATATTTGGAGAGGAAAAGAATTCTCAATTCTAAAATTTATGTTTGTATATATGAATTCTGGTTGGTTTTTTCCCCACAATGCCTTGTATGCAAAAATAGGACAAGTGGCTAAGATTAACACTTGCAAGTAATGAAATCTGAAGAATTCTGAATGTGATTCATCAAGAATTATATTTATGGTTTGTAGGCACTTTTAAATACCTCATTCTCTGCACCACAAAAATTTGTTCTGCAGGCAGCTGTTAAAAAGAGTTAATGCTGATTTCTGCTTTAATGTATTTCTCCTTGCAGATACAAATTAGTCTAAGTTTTGTGAATAAGTAATTCAGTAAGCTTTGGGGAGCTTCCAAGTGCCAACATCAGCTGAGGTATTGTTCTTTTAAAAAATAAGAGTTCATAATTAATATAAAATTATGCCTTTTTTTAATTATTATTTTGGGGATGAACAAACTGATATTTAAAAAGAAGAAAACTTTTCTGTTCCCTTTTGAAGTCTCCTACTAGGTCGAAAACACATGTTTGGAAATTCTGAAATGTCCAAAGGGTGGTCCTTTGCCCTCTATTCCTCCTGGTGCAGAGATGAGAGAAATCTAACCGTTCCATTTCTTCTGGTGAGCGCTTGCCTGAAACAACTCTGAAGTAGAAACAACTTCAGGATGAGATGCTGGGATGGGAAACAGAGATGAGAAAGAGGGAGAATTTGGATAAAGTACTAGGAGTAAATAGGCAGGCAGAGGGGAGAATGGAAACAATCAAGCTGTATCAGCTGAATCTCCCTGAAGGCAGACAACCCCTGATGGGCCAATTACTTCATCTCAGCAGCAGGAGACAGACATTTTCTGTGGATCCCAGGCTAGTAATGCTTTAATGTTGCTGAAACTTGTTGTCAGGTGGCTGCGCATAGCACAGCTGTGTTCAGAGATACAATTTCTGCCTAACAGTGATTGAAAACCACTCATCCATGGAAGACATGGCACAGAAACAGACCAGGCAAGACTTCTTTGACAAGCAAAGTGGTCTGCAACAGATGAGCAAATTCTGATTCCTGTATTTGCTGGGAAGCTGAGGGGATAGAGGAATGCTATGCCTGTACTAGCAAATAAATGGGTTCAGGGCCTCTGCATCTAGTTCTGAGGCCAAATGCATTTAAAAGGCATGGCCCTTTGTCGTAACCACACAGCAAAGGTCACACCAATGCGAGGGGGCTACACCTAAACCAAACTAAGATGGAGTAGTCCTTGTCTTCAGCTGTCCTTGAACTGTGCTTGAGATTGTCTGGGAAAGGCGTAGGTGCTGTGGCCCAGGACCCAACCCCTCGAGAGCGGAAGAGCAAGAAGCTAAGACATACGGATGGCTACAGCGTGTCCTCAGCCTGTCTGTGCCCTAGCCATTTCTTGATACACTCGTACAGAGATTTTCAGCAAGTTCCATGACTGTTGGGATCCCTTCTCCTCAGTGATGGTACCAGATGTGTGTTGTCTGTGCCTTGATTACATGCCCTAAACTATAGACTGGCCATCAAAAGTGTCTTTTAATGAAATGCAGGGAGTATTCTCCCAAGCATGGACAGACATGAACAACAAAAAACTTAATTATGGTGCGGCACAACCTGTAACACCTAAGTTGCTTGCAACCTTTATTAAAAGTGGAAAAAATACTTATATATGGGATGCATGTGAATATCAGCATATTTAGTTATAGCTATTTTGTTTTAGTGAAGGGAGTGCTTTGCCTAACTGAAACTAAACTCCCATGCAATCTTAGATAACGACATGCGGAGCTTTAAGAAGAATATATCCTCCTGGCCCGTAAATCTACACTGTTGACTCATAGGCCCAATCGCAGTGTCTAGAATGCAGTTCGGAAACTTCTGGCTAGTTGAAGAAGTTTGTACGATTTATTTTACAAAATAGAAGAACTGAATCTTTGAAAATATTTGGTGTGCAGTACTTGATGAGAACTTTTCAGTGTGAGTTACAGTAAAGCATTTGTTAATTGCTGTCTTTCAAACTATTTAGTTAGAAAGCAAATTTGCATGAGCAATGGAGGCTCAATGGCCAGGAAATTACATTATTTCAACAGGATCCTAGAAGCAAATAACATGTATCACAGAGTTTTCTAAAACTACAGAACACTATGAAGAGAAACTTCCCTCTTCTTGTCCCTTTTTGTGTGCCCTCTTTGTTCACAAAGAAAGTTTCTCTTTTGACCTATTTTAGAAAGTTCCAAAAACTTTCCTATTGAAAAAGTAGTTTTTTACAGATCATTTAGAGTGGTTTTGGAGAATCCATGGAAATAAGTTTTGCTGGAAAATAGTTTGTTAAAAATATTTTAGTCGTTTCACAAATATTTAGCAATAGAAGAGCTTCTAGGGTGTGTTTATTTGTAATATTTGTAGTTTAACAGGCCACTTCTGTAAATAGTTGGATGGTTGATTTATAAATAAAGTCACCTGATAGTATTTTTGGTTTCTAAAATAAGAAATCTCTGTCAAGACTGTTTATTTAAGTTGTGGTATAACTAATTGTACAGCAACATGAAACAGTTCAGCTGAAAAAAAAAGAAATGTTACTTCTCCAAAAATGGTTAAGAAGAGGAATTTGTCCTTTGTATGTTAAAAGTAAACTTTTTCAGCAGTTTAACAGTAAAAAGGGAGCAGGTTTGCAACTATGAAACTGAACTATAATTACATATCCAAGACTTTTCTCAGGAATGAACAGAACATAACAAATTGCGGTTCTGAACTGTAAATACCATGTGACAAGTCACAGCTTGTGTATAAATTGTATATTAAGAACCAGAAGGTGGTATTAGCTCTAATCCATCAAGGTCAGAGCCACCTGTGCCTCCTTCTTGACTCCTTCCTTGCTTCATTAGCTGCAGAGCAGCACAATTTTGAAGGCACAGTGCCATCTCTCCCCTTGAATCTGTAGTTATGGCTATCCTATTTCACAAGGAAGTTGGTCTTACAGTACTTGGGCCAGTAATCTAAGCTAATGTGTAAAATGTAGAGGATGCTGATTTTGACATCTTTTCAAACAATATCTATACTCAGAATAACATATTCATATTACTACACAGACAGATGCGCCCATCTTTTTTGTTCCTTATATATTATATTTTGTTTTTATTCATACCCAACACGTTTTACTCACAGAAGAACAGAGGTAGTCATCTAGAGAGTTCTGGTTTACCTTTAGAAAGGCTCAGCTTCCTGCACAAGATAACCTACTTATTTTCTCTGAGTTGTCCTTCCCAGGTTTCAAAGGCTGTATCTAAATGACATGAGAGAAGAGTTCTTCCCAGCTGTCATGTCAAGGTGTGTAACACAGTCACACCCTGACTGTGTTGTGGGGGAAGACTTGGTAATACTCTCTTTCAGTCAACTCATTGAAGAAAGTCAGGCACATAGATAAGGCAGGAGCAGTGGTGAGCTCCATTATGTCCCGATAACTGCACTCTCCTGTCTCCTTAGGTGTAGTCAATGTCACTACTTTCCATTGACTACACAGGAACCTTAGAATGCTCATCTCAGAAATGGCAGCTCCAGAACTAGTTAAATATCTTCTGCGTCACAGAAGTTAGGGTATCTTCAAACTATTACACTTTAATTTCATGATTTTCGTTTTCTTCTCCCTGTTACCAGTCATTTTTTTGCACGAGTCTATGTACTGGATGTGGTCCTAGCAGAGCTATCAAAATGTATTAAGGAACAACAAGGCAGTACAAACTGGTACTTATATTAATATCATGTGCTCTGGGTACAGTTTATACTGAGTATTTTTAGGGAAAAAACCCCAACCATTTGGCAAAACCATAATAACTGCATTGTAAATGGAAATGGTGAATACCTCAGAGATGATCCAGCAATGCCTCCAGTCTACCATGCAGACAAAGTGCTCTGTATCCAAAGAGTGGTTCTACTCTGAGATGATCCCTCTTTGTCAGTTTTGTGGTCAGAGTCTGTTGGCAAGGAAGTGCGGTGTTGCTGATCAAAACTGGGGTCAGCATTCAATCCAATGTTCACCATTTCCACAGCAGCCATAAGGTTGCTTTTTTTTTTTTTTTCTTGCTTTCATAGCACTGGATCAAGCTCGTGATATGATCAGTGTAGCATGATTAAACTATAAGCCACCTAATCTTTTTTCCCTCCCTTTTAGTGGGCTTGAGATATACAGTGCCATTAACTGGAAACAGTAAAGGAGAGAAAGCTTTTTAGGGCACAAATGAAAAGTGATGCAATGTAATAATAAACCTGTCTTTTCAAGTCTGTATCTCGAAACACAATACTTAGCTTGGATTTCATTTTTATTTTATTGCTTAAATATGCAGTGTCAGTGCTTACATAATGTTTTTAACTTTTTATTTTCACAATGGGGATTTCATGCCTTGTGTATAATTGAAATGAGTAAAATTACTGTGAAATCTTACTGAAGCATATGCTGAATTTATTATGTATAATATTTTAATTTTTCTACTGAGAAAGAAAAACTGTAGTGTTAGTATGAAATTTAGATTTCATACAACCCTCCCATAATTTATGCTATCTGTCCCAGATTTGTGGAAGGTTCTCAATGTTCTTATTTATTATGTGAACTATAAAAAACTTTGCAGTAGATATTGGCATTCAGATTAGGTGTTGTCATAGTTTGCATTACTTGCAAATATGAAGTACCAGTTTTGACTTTCGGACCCAGCATCTCTGATTTGTGAGTGAACACACTCTTGTTTTTTCATGCCCAACACTATAGCCCAGATCATGTATTTCCTGGGTAGAAATCTCAATGACTTCAAATACTGGTGTAACTCACTCCATAATTTGGTTATGACTACACTCAGATGGTGTCAGCTCCTATTTTTCGTGCATGGTTGCTGTGTCTGCAGTCCTTTCAGGATGCTGCATCTCCTGTTCATTGTGTTCCAGGAAGGGCAGCAGATTTCAGAGGGGAGATGAGGACAGTGACAGATAGCATCAGCAGGATTAGCTGCAAGGTATGGCACATCTAAACAGTTTGAAATACAGGCAGGAGGAAAATGCTGTAAAGAAAATTATGGAGATGACAATGAATGGGAGAAAGCATCAATTATATTATTTGTGGAAGAGGTTGATGTCATGGTTTAGGAATAGTCTTCCTCAATTTAATAATTCCACTAAAAAGAAAACAAAAAACTGCTCCCCTCCCCACTCTGGTGGGAGACGCAAAAAGCAGAGATTATGATTTAATGGAAAAAGCAACGAGATAAGAATCTGAACAGTAGCAGCAACAATACTGATAACATAACAGCAGTATACAAAAAAGGATGATTTACGTGCAGAACGCTCACAGAGCTGAGACAATGGACAATGGCGGATGGACCTACGTGCCTATGCTTTTCCCCCTGACTGCAAGCCGTGCTCCTCATCTCCTTCTCGGAAGGAGAAATCCCTTACTTCCCCACCCTATCGACAACGTGAGGTGGTATAAAATAACAACCTAGACATGCCCACAAGGCTGCAAAGTTCACCCCCTCATGGCTACTGCGAAAACATTATCCCTGTTCTGCCGAAAACAAGGACAGTTGGGAAGTGTAGAGAAGGTAACATGGAAAGCTAGCTGAAGGAAAAGATTAAGGAAAAGAAATTCCATGTGAAAATGAGAAACTGTATACCTCATGTATCACTGAGGATCTGCTGCAAGACATTCTGAAGTTAATGAATGTGATTTAACCAGGTCTATAATGACAAAATACACAACACAAACAAGCATTTTCATTGGACCCTTTGCACTTGGTTCTAGATGGATGGAAAATAGGAAGCCATGTATACTAAAATTTGATAGAATTTCTGGTAAGACTTGAGATATGAGAAGAAATTATGAAGATTTATAGGAAGTGCATGTTTTTGTGGTGAGTTTCAACCAAAGAAAATAAATGGGAAAATAAGTTTTGCTTAGAAAAGGAATCAGAGAAATATGAAGTAATTTTGGATACAAAAATGCTGGAGGGTGAAGTTTTATCTAATTTCCTTTGATTTAAGGGCAACAAAATTTACCCAAATAAATAACAATTATTTTTATATTCCTGTTTCTGAATTTATATAATTTATGTTTCAGTTGTACACATTGTTTCCAAATAAATTAGGTTATTTAGCTTGGAGATTGCAGACATTTAAGTCATGATTTATTTAGATTGTCCTATGCATACATAATAAATCTTACATCTTTATTGTGCTAAGATAAGAGCTAGGCTGTGCACTGTGGGCTTTATTTTAATGAAGTTCAAGGGCAGAATTTGGAAAGCATTCAGATCACTGGGGAAACAGATAGAAGTCACAAGGTAAAAACAAGCAAGTTCTCACCGAAGTTTCATTTATAAATAGATATGCATGACTGATTCCTGTTTTACCTGTTATTGCTAACTTCACATTATGCAGCCATTTAGGCTGGATGTATGAAAATCCTTTTTGGTAAGATTAATAAGAAGTAATACTTTTTTATCTTCTTTTTTTTTTTTTAATCAGAGGGGCTGCATCTAATTTTGTGGTGACAACTGATGGGACTATATTTATGATATTTTCAATGCAGCTTTCGAACTGTCACTGTATAATTGTCAGAAGTATTGCATTGTATCCCTAGGTGACTAAGAACAACAAATATATTGGATCACCATTGCCCCTGTAGCTTTAACATTTTTATTGTAGCAAAGTCATAATAGACACATTAAATGCTCTGTCCCAATGTACACAGATCAAGTCTTACACATTTTCGTTGATAAAGGGTTTTAAATCTAATAGTTTACAACTAGTGATAGGATGGTTTTGGTTGGTAGGGACCATTAAATTTACCTAGTTTAATTGTCCCTACCATGAGTAGGAACTTCTTCAACTAGACCAGGTTGCTCAGAACCCCATCCAACCTGGCCTTGAACACTTCCAGTGATGGGGCATCCTCTTCTCTGTGCAACTTGTTCCTGTGTCTCATCATCATCAGTGTCCTGCTCCTGCTGGCCACACTATTTCTGATACAGGCCAGGATGCCACTGGCCTTCTTGGCCACCTGGGCACACTGCTGGCTCATGTTCAGTGGCTGTCCATCAGCATCCCCTGGTCCCTCACAAAGAGGTCTTGCAGGACAGATTGGATGACCATATGCTATTCCTGCAGACAAAAGCAATTCTTCCACCTTTGAGTAGGTGCCAGGCAGTATTGGAATTGTATCACGAAGAAATGATTGAAAATATTTGATGAAGCACTCATTTTACTGGAAACTGAACCTTTCTTTGAACTGGATCTTTCATTTGGAACATGTTCATTTCAAGAAAGGAAGAGGCCCAACAAACAATTTTAACTTTTTGTTCTTATTTTGCTAACACTGAGTGTTTTGTTATGGATTCTAGATTTTTCATTTATTTCATTTTGGTTAATGTATCACATGATATATATTTTTTCATACCTATTTTTGACACTAAACATGGAAATTTTCAATGAGTTTTTCTAGAACTTTTTTTACTTAGACTCCTTTGTTTTTTATTTTCACAACAGTTTACAAATACTTTCTTTTCTTGAATATATTAGAATTTTTTCCTTCTGATAATTTAAAGAAATTCTCAGCTCACAGAATTCTTGTGCCTGAACTACCACGCTGTATACCATTTTAATGAAGACAAATCTTTTTTATGACACTTGTGCCTTGGTGTCCTGGCTTGTTTGCTATTTATGGTCAGTGTACCTGAGTAAATGTCTTTTTTTTCCCTACTAGACAGTTGCAGTAAAGGCAGCCTACTTGCATATGTATATATATGTAAGCCTGTGCATACTCACTACTCTGGCCCTCTGACAGGCTTACATGTGTGTGTGTCTGTGTGTTTGTGTGTTCATTTTCACAGCTTGTTTTTTGCAGCCATTGACCTGTAGGCCATGATCTGGTCCTGGGTTAAATGATATATATTGGCTTCTTCTTTATGCTATTCTCTTTCTGTCAAGGATTCAACAACAAGGCTTCCATTACGGTATTACGACAGTACATTTTTTGTTTTTTTAAGGTAAGAGTTTAGTATAAACAGAAGATCAGGCATCATAAAATTGATAAAAATCAGGTAATTATTTGATACAAAGATCAGTGGTTCAGTATCATCTTTTGAAATGGTTTTTGCATTTCTGCACAACATATTTTTTTGTCTAGGTCTCCGACATGTATTCATAGTTGTGAGATACTGTCCTGATTTCAGCTGGAGGGGAGTTAATTTTATTCCTAGTAGCTGAAGTAGCGCTGTGTTTTGGATTAAGTATGAGGATATAGTTGACAACATGCTGATGTTTTGTTTATTGCTAAGTAGTACTTACTCTAAATCAAGGAANAAATGTTTGCTTCTTTTAGCCAGGACAAGCCCCCCATATTTCGTTTGTACAATCACAGAATGGGTCAGGTTGNTGGAGTGAGCATAGCCAGGATAGCTGATCCAAGCTCATCAAGGGGATATTCCACACTACAGAATGCCATACCCATTATACAAACAGAGGGCAGCTAGCTTGAGGATGCTGCTCGCTACTCGGGGATAGGCAGGGCATCAGTCAGTGGGTGGTGAGCAATTACATCGTGTATCACTTGTTTCTCCTGGGTTTTATGCCTCTCTCTCCACCCCTCCCAGCTCCTTTTCATTACAATTATTATTATTACTACAATATTTTACCTTATTTCNCACAGTAAAAACTGCACTTCCTCATGTTCAGGCGGAACTTCCTGTGCACCAGTTTCTATCCATTGCCTCTTGTCCAGCTTCTGGGAATGACTGAGAAGAGCCTGATCCATCCTTCTGAAACCTCCCTTCAGGTTGTAGACATTGATGAGGTGCCCTCTCAGTCATCCCTTCTTGAGGCTGAACAGGCACAACTCTCTCAGCCTTTC
>VZTG01004269.1:1289783-1338396 GCA_013397845.1 Melanocharis versteri
AAGATACAAAGTGCAGTATTTGCACTCTTCCTGGATATGGCTGTGCCATTATAGGAATACCATCAAAATTAAAGACAAAATTTTTGTTTCTTATCTTTGAATGCTTTTGCTTTCAAAACTGTATTTTGCACTCTTTCTCTAATATTCCTCTCACATAAAGGCAAAACATTAAATGTTTGCTTCTTTTAGCCAGGACAAGCCCCCCATATTTCGTTTGTACAATCACAGAATGGGTCAGGTTGGAAGGGACCACGGTGGGTCAGTTGATCCAACCTCTCTGTTCCAGCAGGGTTATCCTAGAGCACACGGCACAGTATTGTGTCCACTTGGTTCTTGAATCTCTCCAGCATCCGTAACCTCTCTGGACAATCTGTTCCCGTGCTCAGCCACTTCACAGTAAAAACTGCACTTCCTCATGTTCAGGCGGAACTTCCTGTGCACCAGTTTCTATCCATTGCCTCTTGTCCAGCTTCTGGGAATGACTGAGAAGAGCCTGATCCATCCTTCTGAAACCTCCCTTCAGGTTGTAGACATTGATGAGGTGCCCTCTCAGTCATCCCTTCTTGAGGCTGAACAGGCACAACTCTCTCAGCCTTTCCTCATAAGAGAGATGCTCCCCTGACAGGGTGCCATCCTGCAGGGATTGAGTGTGGTGGGCAGGGCATAGATGGTGATAGAAGGGTGCTTTGACAGCCACTGGGATGACCAGTATGGACTGGGTCTAGAATGCATCCAGGGTCTCCAGTCTGAAGTTAGAGGAGGGTGGTAAAGAGACAAAGCTGTGGTATAGATCAGGGCTGGAGACAGCGCTGGAGAGCTGAGCTGCTGTGGGGCTTCTGGAGCAGAGACTAACAACTCTGGGATGAACCAAAATGCTGTCCTGGGCTGTGGGCAGGGTGGTCACAGCACGGGAGGTGGCTGGGAGGGGATGATGAAGGTCTGTGAATGACTCCAGGGTCCTAACACTGTTATAAGTTCTGGTTTCAGGGACAATGTGTACCTCTGGAGCTATATCCTAAGTTCAGGATGTGAGGCTCAGCTTCCTTTATTGGAATCTGCATGTAAAATAAAGGACTAGGTTTGCTGGTAGAAAGATGAGATATGATCTGTTATCAGATAATGAAATCTAAAGCTATCTTAAAATTTGCATTTATAACATTTTACACCAGGTGTTCCATAGTCTCCTTTGGGACAAAAAACTATTGAATCCTGGCAAAGGGTGCTACCATAGATTTTATTAAGATTAATCTAAAACTTAAAACTTCTCTATCTCATAACTTTCCTATAGAAAGTTGAAGCTATTATTTTCCTTTTTTTTAATCCTTAACATCTATTTTCAACTGTCTTTCTTCAGATTATTGTAGGTATCCAGGCAGTTATCTATCTAATAGACTTTTTTGGTTTCAAATATATGTATTTAAACTGCTTTCCTCCACATGGATTTATACATCTGACATTCTTGTATCCATTCCTAATGGATATATTTTTCTATAGTGCACCCTTTCAATTTATTTTTTGTTTGCTTATTTGGAAAAAAAAATTGCAATTCTATGCGTTCTTGTCTGAGGCGTATGAGAAAAGAACAGTGCATATGCTACAAGTATAACTGAGGCTTTAGTTGGATTCTCTTGAATCTTTTTTTAATTCTCTTCCTAAATAAATTTTCCACTAGAATAACCTACAAAATTGCAGAAGAACACTCTCAAATCAAAACAGACAAGGCAAATGGAAAAATGATCTTCAGTAACAATAGCTGGATGTATATTATATTATGAAATATGATGAAATTGTGTGCATTTTTAAAGAAAGCTGCATTAAATTCCTTTCTATTCTTCCACTGCACTTTATCACTGTCACTTTTAAAGTAGTGATCACCTTCTGGTGGTTCTGATCCAAGTATCATGATTTGTTCGTGTTTGCTATAATCTAGCCCTCAGCTATCAAACTAATGGGCCTAAGTGTATATTTAAGTACCTAAATCATCATGCCTAAATGCAGATTTCTTTCTTTAAGTGTGATATATGAAAAGTGGTTTCCTTAAAATAAGGAAAATAAAATCCAGACTCAGAGATTCTAATATGTTTCAGTTTTTATTAAAATGGTATCTTTAAATGCTGTCTTTTGGGTGTAGATCTCTCACATACACTTTGTTGTGCATAAATATGATTTGAAAGTTATGCATAATAATGCTTTTGAGAGGCCAGAGTATTTATTATTCATGGCTATTACAATTGGTTCATGTATAGCAAAGTTTTGCATTTACTTGATAGTTTGGAGTTGTAGCTTTTGCATTTAATGGAAGCTGAGAAGAGTGTTTTTTCAGTCTGTTGTTCTGTAGAAAAATCATCCATAAGTCAATGCTAAAGAGATGAGATACTTCCCTTTTCACTTTTCTTTTGTTCTGAACATCATGGTACTGAGTACACACGATTGCAAATATATTTTGCCTGGGCTGTCTGTAGTTATACAACAAAAACCAGTCTGGAGAGTTGGCTTCTCTAGCTTTTACAGTTTAATAATGTCACATCAGATCTATAAAATGCTCTCTGTTTTTCGTAAGGCAGAGACAGATGCCCAAGTTAGGATCCCTTGCAGTCTGGATGGTCTTCTATTGCATCCCAAGTCTCTGAATCTAACATATAAAAGGAATGTGTGTGGAACCCTGAATTGCTCTTAGGTGACTCTTACATAGTGTTAATCCTAGGATGAACACACTAGAAATCTGAGACAAGAATAGAAAGCAACTTGCATATTATTACACAATAGATTTTGAAGGGGATTTCTTTAGGACTTTGGTTTGATATGCCTGGCCAAGTGGCACAAACGCTGGCCAAAGAAATTTCTGTGTTTGTTTTCAGTCTCTCTCAATGTTTCATTTTTTTACGCCTGTGTGGCATCCCACCCTTAAGGGGAAGGGAGCACACAAGATTTATAGAGGCTCATGATTGAAAGGAATGATAAAAGCTTACAAAGTTTTATTAGTAAATTACACACTTGACGTGGAAATTGGTATGTTCGTCCCTGAACTCCCTGTATAAGCAAGAGGCAGTGGATTTTCAACAGAGGGGTAGGGTGAAAGAGAAGAAAGAGAGGGAGATGGAGAGAGAAAGAAAGGAGGAGTGAAAAAGAGATCAACAATCCTGGGTCCAGTATCAATCCAGCCGAGATGTTAAGGCTCTTGGGGATGCCACCTGGGCTCTACGAGGGTATCTTTTTATAGATAAATTTTCCCCTCCTTGGTGATATGTTTCTCACTTTCTATGCAAATTAGTTATCATGCATAGTCTGTTCGTTTAGACCTTTATGAAAATGGGTCGGAGGGCTTCATGGATGTTTGATGGTCTTGATCATCCCCTACAGTCCATGCCCACTTCTTGACCTGTGCTTGCACTGTACTGTGTTGTGGTTATCTCCAGGAGCCAGAACAAGGTTGCTGTCCCAGGAAAGTGCTGCACTCTGTATTGCCCCTCCTCCAGTCACATCCTGTTCTTTCTCACAGCGTGTTATTACCAACCATCCTTGGTAGCTGTTATCAACCATCCTTGGCTGGCTCTGCAACTATAGGTGTTTGAGGCATACACAACAGCCCCCTTATTTTCTAGGCTGCTACAACCTCCTTCACCTCCAAGACCTTTCCTAGGTAGCAAACCATCCCTTTCACAGAGTACTTAACTGCTTGACTGATTGCAAGCTATTTACAATGCTTTGCTTGTTGATCAGCAAGGCAGTTCTGGGCCTCCCACTACCCTCCACATTTATCAGTGTGGCAGTTAATTATTTAATACCTACTTTTCAGCCACTTGCTGAAGCAACAGTAGCCTTGTGGCTTTCAAAGATGCTAGAGTTATATTTTTACTAATAAGCAGTAGATAGGACAGAGTCAGGGAGAAAAGAAAAAATGCATGTACTTTGCACTGTGCTGCTTTCTTTTTTTCTCCCAGGAAATCAGGGTTTTTCTGGTTTTCAGACAGTTTGTCCTTTGTTACTCATGCTGAAAAGTGCACATGTAAAGAAAGAAGGAAGGGAAGGCGTTGCATAGGTTAAGGCACATCATTCACTTTAGCAATGCTGCTTCTGTTTTGCAGCACAGGAGATTACTTTATCTTGGAAAATAAAAAAAAAGAAGGTTCAGCATAGACAATGAGGAATACAATAGGAACACTGTAAAGACTTGAGAGACAGTTTAGATTGATTAATTTTGAGAAATATCCCAGTCTTTCATAATCATGGCTTAAATGTGGAAATCATTATTATTGGTTAACAACAGTGAAGTTATGGCTTCAACACATCTCTAGACATGAATGGAAAAGAAGGATCTATTAGCAGACCATGGTTGGGTGAGTTATATAAGTGGACTATATTACAGCATCTCTGAGATCCTGTCTTTTCTGCCCAAGATTTACAGTTAATTACACACCAAAAGACTTAGAATCATGTTGTTTTTTTTTAATGAAGAGTTTGTATTTATGTTCTAACACATTATAAAGAAAAGAAACTGACAAAAGGACACTGCAAAGATGATAGAAATTCAGCAGTCAATACTTTTGTAATTTTGCTTTATGAAATAATTTTATCTTTTTAAAACTAATTATGGTGCTTAGAAAGTCCAAAAGATGCATAATTTTCACATCAACAAGATCTAATATTTCCTCTGTCCTTGTGTGAGTACAAGTGGTGATTTTAGGATTAAGTATGAAGTTTTTAAAAAGTCATTCAACTGTATTCTTCTATGTCTAAGTAATTATACTCTCTCCCACTATATCTATAGAAAAAAATCTTATTATAGTTACAGAGATGTGTTGGCTTCTGTGTTAATAATCTAATTTGCTTATTCAGTCCTTTATTGGTTAAGATAAGAAACCTTGTAATGGCTGACTAATTTAAGTGGTTCCATTAGTCTCTTTTGAAGGAACCATTGATTTTTAATGCTCTTACTTCCTAAGCTCATTTTGCCAAGGTTTTATTTACCATTAGCTTCCAATCCTTGCATGTTAATGCATTTATTAACCTCTGGAGTCCTGTAAGAGCCTGTTTTAACAAAAGCAATGAGTAAAGACAAACTGTTTGGCTTGGATTTTACATGCTCCATGCAAAGCCTAATTCAGGAGCATTGGTATTTCTGAAATTAAAGGGCCTCTGTGTTTCAGGAGCACTGGTACAAGGAGACTGCAGAACATTACAGAACAGGATGAATTTTGGTGTATATTTTCCAGCCCTTCCCATTTTTTAGGCCTGGTCATCAACCAGAGTGAGCTGCTAAGAGATACTATTCTTTTTTTAACTCAGTGCACTTTATGAAAACAATTTGTAGTCTGGCATGCATACAGACAGAGGGTTCAAAGAGAGTTGGTTAAGCAGTAAATTTAGCCCTCCTCCAATCATTGCATTATTTCCCAGATTGTGCAATTGCCATGTAAGAGGGAATGGTATGAAATTAATAACTGCCTTAGACAGCTGCTTTTCTCGCCCAAATCCTGCCACATAGCAGCCATTTGTTTCATTCTGCAAACCCACAGAGAAACTGCTTCATGTTCAACTGGCAATGGCTGAGGATGATTTGAGAACTGTGGAAGAAAATGCAGACTCACTCCACAGGTCTCTCAGGCCTCGTGCTCTGGAAGTGGGTTCTATAAATCTGATGTAGAAAAGGAGTAATTTTTGCCGAGCCCTGAACCCAAGGGAAGAGATGATATAGCTTTGACTGGACAACCTGAAAGGTGAGAGAGATATATGTATCTGCAATCCCCATGTTCTTTGAAAATTTAAGTTTTTTCTGGAATGCTGATATAAATGCTCATCTGTTATTAGGGTTAACCTCATATCTATTTTTTATAAGTATTTGTCGTCTTTTGACCATAACAAATTAGTTCAATCTCCTTCTTTGAAATTTTAATATGAAAATACTCAACACTTAATAAACAAGGAAGTAAGACATTATTCTGGGAAGTAAGAGAATGGAAGATGTTCTTCACTGCCTCAGCTTTGGCATGTTCTATGCTGTAGCTCTGGTTTAAAATGGACTGATGACCTTTAGAAGTGGAGATCAAAAATTTGCTGTCATGGAGCAGGATGAAAGTATGAACATGGCCTTTCTTGAGTCTTTATCTGCTATTATAAACTTTTTATAGTTGGCTGGTCTTAATGGCAGCGTTTCAGTGAAAGGCATTGACAGAATTGGGCCTTGATCTTTACTTTAAACTCTTTGGTGGCCTGGGTAAGTAATTGTATTGTAGCCTTTTTAGATAAAGCTAACAGAATCTAGTTCTCAGCTGCAATCACGTCTCTCATAAAAGTAGGAACTGGCATTGCTTCCTTCACATTTTAGAATGAAAATGGACCGAATGGACATACTTTTTGCTGAATTCAGTGACTTGTGTTTTGGTAGATGTGAATGCACACAGTGGTTTCATCTCGTCAGTAGATGTCTGAACCTCAAATTTGCACGTTTGTAAGACAGTTACTGTGGTGGTCAGCTTATCCAAGATGGGAGCACCTACTGCATACATAAGGCTTTCAATATGTAAGTAATTATGCAAGCAAAAATCCTAGGTGATATAGAATCTTACCCTAATACAGATGCCTTAAGTTAGATGAACTGTACCCTAAGAGTGACTGTTTCTCTTCATTGCCTGGAAAGAGAATGAAGAGATTTAGACAGAGATGTTTTTTTGATAGGTAGGCTATGTCCTACTCCAGGTGTCCAGAAGGTGTCTTTCTGGATCCTGCTCTTGATCATGTAAATCATAAAAAAAACCTCCAGGTGCTGAAAGATATTTAAATTGTAATAAGTGCCACCTGGAGGCAAAAATTTGGAAGTAGGTACTACAGTCATGGTGTCCAAATGACATTTGTTGGATTTGATTAGACATTCCTTATGCTTACAGAGAAGCTGGGCAAAACGGAAAGAATTAATTTACTCAATGCATAGACAAAACATGGCCAAACAGCTCAACATCTGGAACCAACAAAGGTGCATACAGGGTCAGGGTGTAGTGTAGCTTTTTTATGAATGAAAGAATTTTCAAAGTCTAATTTAAATAGCCTAAAATGTGAGCACACTAAATTGGTTTAGTTTAGGATGAGCCTTGTTTAAAAATGAACCCTTTGGTTTCAGTGAAACCCACTTTTCTTTGAATGAATTCATGGACACTGGCTGACAGTTACAAGCTTCTGTTTACTGATCTGTGGCACATGCCTGTTTCTCTTTAAATTAAATGTTCATTATTACCCTGTTCTTCAGGGAGCTTTAAGTCATACTCACAGATTACCCATCATACCTGTTAGCCTTGGCCTCTTCTTTTTCAGCAGCAAAATCCTAGCTTCTGACTCTACAGATGGTACTGACTGGCTTAACTGTCTCTTAACTAATTGGCATTAAATAGGTGGCTGATTGGACCAAACTGATATTAACTAATTTCTTTCCCTTCAATTAAAGAATAACTTTTGAAATTCAGTCTTTCATGACAGTTCAGAAAGCATGTCAAATTTCAACTATTTTTGATTGACTCATTTATTGCTGTTTAAAAGACTCATTCATAGTGAATGTTATTATGTTTCTGCTATTTTGTTGCTATCACGTTCTGAGGATTTATTTGAAAATCTAGTGCCAAATTAAGGAGATTTATTTCAATGCATCAGCTTCACAGTTCATGAGCTTGTGATTATTCTTTCCAGCTTTTCAAAATAACTATTCCTTGAAAATTAATAAACTGTATAATATCCAATAAAATTTATATAGCAACAGAAAACATAATCATCTGGATTCATGGTGTCTTGCTGTTTGTGCCAAATTTGCTCACTGCACGAAGTCACAAAGTCATGAAGTGAAAAATACTTTGAAATACTTTCAAACTCTGAGAGGTATTTTCAGAAAGCTTTGATTAAATAGAAAACATGGTATAATTTCTTGGTTTAATGACTGATAGATTTTCTTTTTTTTTTTTTTTAAATTAAACTTGCTTTAGTATTAGGCACACAGTGCTCTGAGGTACCATGAATGATCTTGTCAGAAAATAGTGCTCAGGACTACTGGATCAGCTGTTATCATTGCTGGAAACTCTGTATCACCTCTTATGAAAGGCACACCAGCGTGTGATCTGAACTACCAAAACATTGGAGAATAGTAGCAGACTTCAGACTGCTCAGTATTTTTGTACCAAACCAATGGTGATGTGGAGATAAAACAAGCTACACTTTTTTCTTTCTTTTTTTTTTTTAAATTGTAATTAGCATTTCTAGACCTGAAAAACATTTTTCCAGGAAGTGAAATGAATTTGAGAATAACAGTATGAAAAATAAATGTCAGATTTTGAAGACACATTCCACGATGTTCTTCTTACTTTTTAGCATTACAGGAATTTCACTTACATTTTTCTTTTTTCATTGTTCATTACTTAGGGGTAAGCAGATATTTGGCTTTTAGAAGTACAAAGTTTTTCAACTGATGCACATCATCAGGCTGCAGAATTAATTAGGAAACAAGCTGGAAATATTTTTAATTCTAGTTCTGTAATAAACACTGGGAAGAGTAAAGGAAATATACAGATTAAAAAAATTCAAGTCATCAAACCCACTTTTTCTTTATTTTTCATTGGAAAACACCAAGAGTAAAAAAGTAGTAGTATATGTTCCATTTTATTTTTAAAATATTGATATTTATAAGTAAATTAGACCCAACCCTTAATCTTAAATGTACATTTTAGTGTTGAAAAGCAGGCACTGCAGTTACTATTTTAAGTTAAATAGTTAAGTTAAAATACTATGGCAAAAGGTATGCAACAAGGAAATTCTGCCAGCAGGTCTCTCGTGTCTTGGCAGTCACATATACGCCAGTAACAACAGAACAAGAACACTTAATCTTCTCATTTCTGTAAACTCAGTTACAGAGGAGCGAATATGTCACAGGTCACAGAGTGGTCTTGGCACTAGTCCAAAATAGAGGTCAATAAGGCATAACCCCAATTTATCAAAAACATGATCTCTGGCTAATACGTCACAAAGTCCATATGATGACAAGAAATTCAATATAGTTCTAGAAAGGAGCTGTGGTGCCACACCATGTAGTGATCAAGCTCTGCCATTTGCTGAAATGGCTCTTCAGAGCAGCAGAACTCAGGCAGAACAAGAAACTTTCCACTATGGACACTTTGCTAGAGGAAATCAGACCTATTTACTCACAGCTATAGTAATATAAACAATATGGCTAGAAATGTGGGGGCTTTTTGTGTGTCTGTGTGCATGAAAGCATTATACTCAATACCTCTTGAGTGAATTTATGACATTATATTAGGCAAGAAATATATGGTACTGTATAACTTACCTGTCTTATTCCAATTTCTCTACTGCATTTTTTCCAGCCTGGATAAACATAATTGCCTCTTCCCAAGGAGTCTGTGGGCTAGCATGGTATCATGTTGACATGTTGGAAATGATTAATGACTGTGAAGTAGGAGAAACTGGGCTAAAATGGATACAGACTCAGTCCAATTAGAAAAAAAAGTAAATAAAGAAAATTTGGTGCATCAGGGTGTTTCTAATTTTTCACCTAGTTATTATGACTGGCCATCAAAAATGCACACAAAATATGTGTACAACAATTATTGGAGTTTCTATGTCCTTTTTTTGTGCCTTACAAGGCAAATGAGTTTATTTATAAGCTCATACAATTTTCACCAAGATAATAGAAGGTACATCAAGACAGCCAGCTTTGCTCATCCTTGAGAATGTACGCCAGTCATAGAATCACAGGATGTGCTGTGTTGGAAGGGACACACAAGGATCATCAAGTCCAACTCCCTGCCCTGCACAGGACAGCCCCAAGATTCACACCAGGTGCCTGAGAGCATTGTCCAAATGCATCTTGAGCTCTGTCAGGCTTGGTGCTGTGACCACTTTCTGAGGAGCCTGTTCCAGTACTCAACCATCCTCTCGGTGAAGAATCTTTTCATAATATCCAAACTAAACCTCCCTTGACACAACTTCAGGCCATTCCTTCAGGTCCTGTCACTGGTCACCAGAGATGGGTGCCTGCCCCTCTCTTCTCCTCACAAGGATGTTGTAACTGCAATGAGATCTCCCTTCATTCTCCTCTTCTCCAGCTGAACAGACCAAGAGACTTCAGCTGCTCCTCACATGGCTTCCCTTCTAGACCCTTCACTATCATTTGAGCTGAGCTTTCATGGAGCTAAACGGTGTAGAACTACCCACCTTTCAATTTTCAAAGCTGTATTTTCTAGAAGAAGATGCGGACTGGGTTTCCCAGGTACACAGATGCACTCTATTGTACTTGACAATATTAAGTTAAGCTGCAGTTTACAGTTCAGCTGTAAATGCGAGATGGAGTGACTCTTTCTTCTGCTACTTCAGTTACTTATAGAAGTACATACATTTTAGAAAGCCAAATATATTTTCACAAAAATTTTGCAAAAACCAAAGTGACTTTTAAATTGTGATTAATACCATAATAGGTATAACAGGTGATAAGCTAGTGATTTGAAATGCAAAACTTTCCTTTCTTAGGCTAATAGCATGAACAGGAAGCATAGAGCTTTGTTGAGCCTTGCTTCACATTAAAGCTTCTGTCATTCATGAACAAGTGGCATTTACAATCTTTTGGCACGTAAACCACAGTGCACTAATGTTATTTGTTTCTCAGGGCATTAATACTTTGTTCTCAATTACCTGGATCAAAAGCCTACCTAAGGCTGTGTGAAATCTCCTATAGGTCTTCAGATGCAGATGCCTGAAATCTGTAAATATCCCCAGTTAAGGGCAGTGAGAACTTTCGCTACTTTGTCTTCTGTGATCAAAGCTGCAAAATTCTTTGTGCTTTACATGATGCCAAGGCTTAGTTTTATGGCAATTAGAATTGTTATAGACATGTTTTACAGTGCTTCTAGCCATCATCTGATATTTAACTCACGATATCTGTCCCTGTAAATCTCAAATGCCTTCCCAGTTTCTAAATTTAAACAGTCATCTATCATGTCTCAGCAGTTGTCTCTCTGTGCATGAAACCCCTCTCCATGTTACCATGCAGCATGTACTACAAGTGAATTTAATGCAATGCTCACCTTCACAGGAATTGGCAATACTGGAAAGCTGGAGTTATTCTGGCAGCATAATATTCTCTGTAAGGAAAAGCTTGGTTATTGCCTCCTTTCTCTCCCCTGCATACTGCCTAGAATTTTTATGCTCCTACCAATTATCTTGAACATTTGTGATGCTTTGAACAATTAATATAAGGCACAATTTCAGAAAGTAGATTGTTGGCCGAGATAGTGCAGTTGTGATATGTAGGACCTGTAGTTGCCTAAATATATCAGTATAAAAGGCAATTAATAGATAAATCATGAAATGCACTCATTTTTAAAAGTTTAACTCTCCATAAAATGTATTTATCATCATTTTTTATAGTGAGTGTGTCACAAATTGGGCATAGAGATAGGAAAAATGAACTTGACAAGGTGAGGATTTTAAAAAAATGTGAAGAAACTAACAAGCAGAAAGGTTGGGAGTGAAAAATTATTAATTTAAATCACAGAATCACAGAATATCCTGAGCTGGAAGGGACCCATCAGGGTAATTGAAGCCCAAATCCTGGCCCTGCAAAGAAGCACCTCAAGAATCACACCATGTGCCTGAGGGTGTTGCCCAAATGTTTCTTAAACTCTGGCAGACTTGGTACTGTGACCACTTCCTTGGGGAGCCTGTTTCAGTGCCCAACCAACCTCTGGGTGAAGAAACTTTTTCTTATACCCAGCCTAAATCTCCCTTGACACAGCTTCACGCCAATTTGGAAAATAAAGAATCTGAAAGCTGCTATTTTTACCACTGTATTCACACAAATAAAAAAACAGATGTCATGAAAAAAGATAATAAATATTACTCTTGAACATAAATTCTTAACACACGACAGCAGTAGCCCACTAACTTTCTTCAGTCAGGTCACAGCTATAATAATTCCATATTATCATCACCTTTCTCCAGAAAATATTTATTGATTTCAGTGGAAGTAACTCCAAATTGTAGTTTGCTCTCCTGCATGTTGCTTAATGGTTTGTTCTGATAGGTGATAGTAAGAAGGGGCATCTGATTCAGTTCTATTTCCACCCACTTTCACAAATGCTTGTATAATCTTGATTGGGTGTGGTTTACTTTTCAGTGAGCCTAATTAATTCCTTTTTAAATAATCAGTGTACATATCACGAAATTGTTAGAGCAAGATAATGTCTAACCAGAGCTCTTCAATATCAAATTTACTTTGCAGTGTTAGGATTGACTAATGTTTGCACAGATGCTCTGCTACCATGCCCAGGCTTGGCAGTCCTCTAGCCACCACTCGCTTGTATCTTGCATGAGTCAATGGCAGATTTCCATGTGACTTCTTTATTTTTCAGGCTTGTATGGGCTGTGTACAAGTTTCATATTTAAATACTATGTGACAGCCAGATCTGGAGCATATGTTTGCATGTTCCTGTCACCAATGGCATTGATCCACACCCTTACAGTGTTAAAATATACTGTTTCTCGTGCCTCTGCCTAGGCTTCTGGGGAAGGGTTTTTTAGTCCACAGGATTTCTTTGCTCATTAGAGTAAAAAGTGTTTATTATCAATGGAATGAGGATCATATAAATTCAGAAGAGGGAGACATACCTGGAAGATCTAGCAATTGGCAAAAAAAATCTAGTATGATATACAAACTTCTCCTATTTTTGTTGTCTGCCCATGTTAAAGAAAACTTACATTGATTTCTTTCCTTGGGAGAAGTCTTGTGTTGTGGATTAAACGATCTTTTTTTTTTTATTATTGTGGAGAGCAATGAGGTGAACAAACACCTTAGCCTACGTAGGGATCTCCTAAAAGTAAGAGAAAACTGTTGTAGGGGATCTATTTTTGTACTGGCATATGGTGGTCTGTGCAGTGACTACACATGTTCTGAGGGAAAATTTCAATGCAGGCAAAGCGGTGCCCTGGCAGGAGATGATGGGAAGGTTCTGGGAGGGAGCAGTGGCCAAAGGACATTCCCAACTTGTTGGTTTGAGACGCAGATGTGTAGTTTGGTGAGGCAAAATGTTTTGGCTGTATGAACACACGACATGCTGGGATAGCTGACATTAAGGGCAGTTTCTGATTTGTTTTATTTGCTGACAGAGGCACAGCAATTTAGTACATTCTCCTATCCCAAGACAAGTTTTGACCAGGAAAATATTTTATTAGTGATGTGCACTATCTGAAAAAAGTTTGAGGCATCAGAAAATGGTGATATGGGCATCAGGTAACTTTTTGTGAAATATTATGGTGAATTTCAAAGACATTAAGAAATATTACTCAGAAAATTTTTGAAGTACTATAAGATGGTTGGGTGCCATCATTTTATGCAGAATCAGGAGCAGGCTCAAGTTTTTTTCCTTCAGACTCTATACTGGAAACCTGGATGGGACCAAAGGGATTATTTCCAAAACCCATTTCCTTTGGGAATTTTATGTTCTCTACCCGGAGCCAGATTTAACTTTTTCCAAAACATTTATTTATCTTTATAATTTTGTATATTGTCCCCTTCTTCCTATTGTTTTAAATCTTCTCTCTTACCATATGTAAATAGCAACTTACTATTAGCATAATTGAATTTGTTACTGTGAAAAGAAAACACAATCCAAATAAATTTTCTTCAGTGTACGGTTGATATTATGGATAAAATTACAGAAAATTACAGAATTTCTGAGACAGATTTCACAGATGTTTATACAATGTTCTACCATAGCATTTAATCACAGCATTGTATCTGGAATTTTTATCTGGTACAAGGACTAGTAGATCAACTGTTTTGGGGGAACATTTCACAACTTATAAGTGCAAATAGATGAAGAGATACCAAGGCATAGATGAAGATTTACAGAGATATTAAGATACAGGAGAGAAACTGATAAAGAATGTCTTAAACCTCTATGGTTCTGAGCACTAATTGAAAAAAATCTATTAATTTTACTTTGAGGATTTCACAGGACTTAAAATGGTCCCTAATCACAGCTAGATCTCAGTTTTGGTTATAATTTTTTTCTAGATTTTTTAAACTTGAGCTTAAATATTCAGCTACAGTTTCTAATATTCTGGAATATGTTCCCTGTGAGAGGAGACTAAAAAAATGGTCTTGTTGAGTCTGTAAAATAAAAAGTTTCAGGGTGTCCTAATAACTTTCCTCCAAAACCTATGAGAAAGGTTCCAAGAGAATGGATCTAGGCTCTTCACAGTGCTGAATGGTGTAAGGATGAGAGACAGTGGGCATAAACTGTAAGGGGGAAGGCTCACACAGAATATAAGGAGAAATGTGCATCAAGCACAGAATTGATGGGTGGTCAGTGGAGGAAACTGTCCTGCTTTACTTTGAGCTGGTGCGCCTTCACCTTCAGCACTTTGTGCAGTTTTGGGCACTACAATATAAGATATCAAACTACTAGAAAGCATCCAAAGGAGAGAAATGAAGAATGTGAAAGGCCATAAGTGAAAACCATACAAGGAGTGGTTGAGGTCACTTGTTCATCCTGGAGAACAGAAAACTGAGGGAAGACCTCATAGAAGACTAGAGCTTCTTCACAAGGGGAAGAGGAGGGGCAGGCACTGATTTCTTCTCTCTTGTGAGACCATCAACAGGACTTGAGGAAATGGCATGAAACTGTGCTAGAGGAGGCTTAGGTTGGATATTAGGAAAAGTTTTTCACCCAGAGGGTGGTTGGGCACTGGAACAGGCTCCCCAGGGAAGTGGTCACAGCACCAAGCCTGGCAGAGTACAAGAAGCGTTTGGACAATGCTCTCAGGCATGTGATGTGACTCTTGGTGTGTCCTGTGCAGGGTCAGAAGCTGGACTCAATGATCCTATTGGGTCCCTTCCAACTATGATTCCACGATTTCTGGTCTAAATGGGCTGCTTTTTTTTTCTTTTTCTTTTCTTTTTCTTTGTTTTTTCTTTCCCTTTTTCTTTTTTTTTTTTTTTTTTTTTTTTTTTTTTTTTTTTTTTTTTTTTTTTTTTTTTTTTTTTTTTTTTTTTTGTGGCAACTTGTATCAGTGACCTCTTCTAGCATGAGCAGTTTCTGCAGAGACGCATTTATGACTTCTTACCTGGTCTCCACAACCCCACTACAGTTTCCAAAAGTATCATGTCAGTCAAGTTTCTTTGTTAGCTTGGGAGTTCCTACAGTGGCTCAGGTTGACTGGCGGGGAGTGACTCCTGTCAATCAACCAACCATTTCTCATGAACCAGCCAAGTCTATACTTTCAGACACTTCCTACAAGCAGTGCACAGAACTTGTATGCATTTTTCAAGTAGTTTCAAATAGTACATAAAAAGCTCATGGCAGCATATTTCCAGAATGTGACATAAGTAAGGTGGAAAATATCTTTCTGTTTCTACACTATTCTAATACTGGGAAGGAAGAGCTGAACCTGTTATACCAAAACTTAGGGTGATGGTCATCCATCTTTGATGCAAAATAAAACGTGTAGGGCATAATTACTTCTTGTTACTTTTTCATCACTACAGGTCTGAAGTTGTAACTGGTCTTGTACTCAAAGAGAAGTGTGTTATTTTTTTTCCAACTGCTCTGACTAGGTAGCTAGAGGAAGCAAAAACAATTGTTTTATTTTTTTTTTTTCCTAGGAGTTTCAAAGGACATGAGTAAGGTATCTCTGGAATGGAGTTCCTGTGGGCTCAGAAAAGCAAGAATAAAGAGCTGATTCAGCAGAGCTCAAGACATTATAAAAGTGCCAAGAACAAACGGCATGTGTTGAGGATTGCTGTACCTGAAAACAGTTGTAGCTGTCTCCTTTCTGTCTACCACTGAAAGGTAACTCAGGCAGCCTATCACTCTTGGTAAATATTACATATTTTATCTCATATTCACCTCAAATCAGACAGTGTGAAAATTACTTCACAACCAAGAGGCACATTTTTCTAAGGTGCATCACACCACAAGTTACTATAAAGTGTCCATATAGGAAGCCTGAAATACACGTAGCAGTGGTTTATGTGGCGTGTAGTTATAACAGAACTAGTAATAGGTGTGGAAAAGAAAATATATGCAAAGGAGATGTTCTTCCACTCTCTCTAGGAAACTCCATGCCTGAATGCAAGTCGAATTTCCAAACATGTATTTACACCTTCTGACAGTGTGTATGGTTATGACAGTGATGAATTTACACTGTCACTTTTTTGTATTTAAACTACCATATAAAAATACCTGAGGAGATTCGAATGTTTGTCCTTTGGTGCTTTATTTGTTTTCAGAAGTAGATAGCATATTCAAAAAAAAAAAAAAAAGCTTACTTAGAAAGTAAGTTAATAAGTATTTAACATAACTATTGCTGAAATATCGTAGATTTCATAAGAAACTTGGATAATATTCTGGAAAGACTCCTGAAATATTTGATGATATATCTTTTCCTCAAGCATAAATATGTTCATGAAATGTCATAGCAATGCTCGTAAGATATTTCCTGAAATACTCATGAGAAACCTCTCTGAAATTGTCATGCAATATTTATGATATTTTCATGAAAAATTTAACAATGTATAAAGAAAAATGCACACTGAGCTACAACTACAGTGAAATACCACATGAAATAAAACATCCATTCATGGAAAGTTCCAGAAGATTCATTTATGAGCTCATAGAGTAGTTGAGATTAGAAGGGACCTCTGGAGGACATCTAGATCAGCACTTCTGCTCAAGTAGTGTCACCTATATTAGGCTGGCCAGAACCAACTTCATATGATTTTGGAATGTCACCAAGGTTGGAGACTCAGCAATCTTCCCAGGTAATCTGTGCCAGAAGTCAGTCACCCTCACAGTGAAAAAGTGTTTCTTGATGTTCAGAGGGAACTTCCTGTGACCATCTCCTCTGGTCCTGTCACAGGACACCTCTGAGAAGAGTCTGGCTCCATCCTCCTCACAGTCTCCTTGTGGTTATTTATGTGAACTGCGATCTTCCCAATGAACCTTCCCTCCTCTAGGCTAAACATTCCCATTTCTCTGTCTTTCCTCGTCGGAGAAATGCTCTAGATCCTTGATCTTTTTTTGTTGCCCTTCATTGGATTGTGTCCAGCATGTCCATGTGCCTCTTCTAGTGGGAAGCCCATAAGAGGACACACTATTTCAGGCGTGGCCTCACCAGTGCTCACTCCCCCTGCTGTCAATACCCTGCCTAAGGCAGCCCGAGACAGCCTGTGCTGCAAGGGCATATTTCTGGCTATGTCCAAATTATTGTCCACCAGTAACTCCAGGTTACTCTACCTCATCTTCCTGTCCCATCCTTCCTAATGATCTCATATCTTTCCATTACAGTACTCTGGTCAGGCAAGCCATCACAGTTCTTAAAGATGAAAGCAGGTTGTTGACAACTATTTGTGACATTTATTACAAATATCCAGGAAATTGTTCATGAGTTATCACATGGAATTTATTTGAAAAATATTATAAAATATAATGCAAGGAAAAGTCACAGTCAGTGAATAAAGTGTAAGTTTAAAATTGTATAAATAACCCCAGTACTCAGAATAGAAACACTAGGCACCTCTGAGTCAGTGCCTTTGGCATCTGTTGTTTGGAGGAAGAGAAGTTCTTTTGAGTCCTTACTTCAGCTTAAGAACCTCCCCTAGTCTGCGTCCCAGCAGGGTTCAGAGGGAATCTCTCTTTCCCCTTGGGTATTTTGGATTATGTGGTGTACAGTCGTGGCACAAAGCAAATAACTTTCAGCAAGAGGCAGTGGCAGCTTCCCCTTAGTTTCCCAAATGCACCCTTTACAATCATGTGATATCAGTCAAGGCAAGAGATAAATAGTTTCTGTAATCCAAGAGGAAATCCATGAAGTTTAACTAGAATTAGTACTGCAGAGGGCAATTCATCCCACTTGGTATCTATTTTAGTCTGGAATGTTATTCCTTATAGAGGGAGGATAGGTGATAAGTGGTCTACAGAGCTAAAGACAGAGTAAATGAATCATAACCAATGACTAATGTCTAATTAAAGACTTTACAGGTCAAGTAAGAAGATGTGGATTATCCAAAATAACAAGGGCATTTCAACAGCACTAACGTCCATAATATCTGCAAACAAATATACTTTTAAAATTAGATAGAAGTAGTGTCAATTGATGTCTTGAATTCTTTCACAATAAACTTTAAATAACAGTGGTGAAATTGCCAATGCAGACAACTAAATTTTGAATGAAGAGAGGCAGTAGAAATAAGGACATGGGTTCTGCCTCTTGTCCTGTTCAATATGGAACTTAAAAATCACAGCCTCTGAGAAATTTTAAAGTTTAAAATCTATACAGATAATCAGAGCTGCAGAAGGTGTTAGTTATTGCCGGGGAGTTCTGGATGTTTATATCCAAGTTTACAGTGATGTTCATAACGGTGAGTGATGGCCACAGTTTTATAAATAGAGCGAGGAGATTTTCTGCTGACCTGCAGTTTTGAAATGACATCCGCACAGAGTTCCAGAAAAATGATTTTTTTTTCTTGATATTTTCGTACATTGCCACAGATCAATCTTTTCCTCCTAGAAATGAGCCCATAAAAAGTTTTGAACTGATGCAATAGTTTTGTGTTCAAATTATTAGAAAAAGAGTTGATATCACGTCAGTGCTTTTTGGGATGGAATATTTTATCCAGCACCAGGAGTGCTAAAGCTTCATTTACTTCTGTGGTTGAATCACAGCCTCATGTATAGATGCAACTTCACAAGCTGTTGATCTATATGTCACTTCCCATTTTCTTGTCTGCTGCTACCAGGCAACTCCTTGTCCAAACTGCCGTACACTAACCCACCTTGAGAGAGGAAATATTTTGTCACTAGTCTCAATTTCCCTACTGGAAGACAAAAATGAGGATCTATATCAGAAAGTACAGAAAAGGATGTACAGTGGAGCAGAAAGCAAAGAATAGTGAAAACTTGAAAACTTAAGCATTCAAATTGCCACTGGAGGATTGTGGTCCATTAAATACCTATAATAAAAGGTAGAATTCATCTGAGAAAAATGGACATTGCCAGTGCAAATGTCAGTATCAAAAACAGTTTATCTTTGTTCTTTCCACAGAAAACCACTCAGGATCACTGATTCATCTCATTCTAACTTAGACATGATTAAAAGTATCATAAGGATTGTGTTCTAAAAGAGCCCATTCCATTTCATTGATCAGAAAGAAAAGAGTAGGGTGTCTACCTTGGATGTAGACATCCAGATAACTGATACCTGAACCTAAGTATAAAGCCTCCAAAACACCTGTATAGAATATTGTGGAGAGGTCTATACAGTGCTAAACCTGCACTGAGAAATCTAGGTGTAGCCATGATTGTGGAACACTTGTTCCATTCTGACTAGGGTACCACAACTCAGCACAAAATATTCTCTATGTGTTGACAAGCTGTAGAGTGAATCAGACAGATAGGCCCTAGTAAGATTTTCAGCCCATACAGTGAATTTCCTGCACAGATTTTCATCTACTTTAAGAATAGCATTTGTCCTTGTAACTCTTGTGAGAGATGGCGAATGATTATTCCTACTTTAAAAAATTGAGATTAAGAACAGAGCTAGAATTCAGAACTCTATTTAAAATTTTGTCTTTAATGACTAGAAGCAGTTGTACTTCTGATATTTGGGAAAATACACTGAAAAAATCTGAGAGGTTACAGTTCTGTATATACACTAAACATGTAGCATCAGTTCTCCTCAGTGGTACAGAACATTTTAAATCTTAGGGACAGGGCTATAACAAAACAATACAAACAATGCGGGTGTCAAGATAGTAGTGTTCATAAATTTGCTCTGTGGAGCTATTAAACAGAGGCAGACTGGCAATCAAGATCTTGATTCAGCTTTATGTCTATGAAAGGTTGGCTTAATGCTGTAATAAAAAGGTCTTAAGTTGCTTTGTAACGGTTGATAGCTGCTGTCACGAGAATACAGCACAGCTGGGAATAGAGCATGCAGTGTTAACCAGAGAGGTCTTCCCTCTTGTGATGATCCTTTTATGACAAAAGCATTGGACTGGAAAGTCAAAGATTTATTTCTTGTTTTTACATAAACTTCTGTTATGACCTTTAGGGGCCACTTATTCTGTCTGCACCTCATCCCTTCTATTTTTTTTTTTTCTGAAATTCTGCTCCACAATGTATAGTTTCTTATACTGCACTCACATCCAAATGTATCTCAGTGCCAGGTTAAACAATGTGACAAATGTTAGTCTTGTGTTTACTCTTGCCTATCCCAATAAGGAAGAAATATGTATAATACAGTATTTCAACCTGTAGATGCAAACCTGATCTTGGAGTCATTATTTAGAAGACCTTCTAATTATGCTAGGATATAATTAGAGCTAGAAACAAATCCACAATCATAAGGTCAGGGGGCATCAGCTAGGTTATGTTTACGCTGCCCAGAACTGCAGCATATTTGCCTTGTAGACAATTAGAAGGTTTAATTCCCTAACTCTGACTTCTTTGGATTGCCCTTGCCCAAAAGTTTTATACATGGGAAAAGAGCACAAAGCCAGGGAGTGACTTTTGAAAAGGATAGATAGTGGGGCTATCTACTGCTCAAATTCATCCACTAGCCTTCTTTCATTAAGACAGAACTCAAATATTTGTGCGCACAGTTGTGGAGTGCTTTCATGATAAAGAAGATGTGATGGAGATAGAATTACTCTAAGAAGCCATGTCAAAAGATCCTGTATTGTCTATCTAATATTCACCAAACATGGATAGCTAGGAAAGAGTACAGGAATGGAACAAATGTGGTTAAACTTTCTCAGCATAGTCTTACAGTCTTTAGAAACTTGCAGCAGAAGGAATTTTTGAACAAGAAAAGCTGATGTGCTTGAAGTTAATAACTACCGATGAAAATTTCTTCCATGAACTTGCATAGTCCCTGCTTGAACTTAAAAGTACATTTAGCATTTACAATGTCTTGTGGCAGGAAGTTCCACAGATTACTTACACGGTGTGTAAAGGTCCAAGTTTGAACGTCACACAGTTTTTTGATAGCCTGTGGTGCTTTCATTCAAAGAAGAATGAATAGTCAATCCCTACTTAGCTGTTTGCACCCCTCATGACTTTATTGACTGCTATTATAACTCCATCATTTCTTCCCCACAATTTTTTACATGCTGAAATTCCCAGCCGTTTACACAAAACATTTGGAAGCACTGAACTTGTTTACTAATGCTATGAGTATGCACTGATTACATCAGGGCAGATCTGATGGACTGAAGCACCTATCTCAGCTGAAAATACCAAAGCACTGAGGGTGTCATTCCTTCAGAAATGTCCTTGGCACTGTCTGTTGGAGCAGTGATAAATTAATGAGTCCAGATAATTTTCCATCAAGATAGGTCAAAGCCTTATACCATGTAACAGCAGAGATACTGCCAACCTGAATACAGATTGTAGAACTATAGCTGGCTGAGCTGATTGGGTTCAGCCCGAGGCGTAGCTGAATCTTATCCAACTGCTCCATTCTAGAGGCAACTCTCTCCCAGCACTGTAATATTGCAATTATAATAATCAGATGTAGTGAAGATTAGGTTTCACTGTGTGTCTTCTGCATATAATTGGCACTTTACTTTGTATCAGTGGTTGAAATTGGACTGTGCTGCACTTATATTCCACAAGATGCTTGTTCATCCAGATCTGGAAAACAGCTAGAGAGCACTGTGAGTTTCTGCCTACCCTCGCACAAGTTTCTATCCAATAGAAATGGTAAGAGAGATAGCCAGGATGCAAATCTGCAATGTGGGGAATCCTGCAGTGTGGGGGCAGCCATAATTACCTGTCTGTAGGCTGAAAAGGAGTGGGAAGATATTTATATATCTATATAAAAATCTATCTACTTCTATATCTATATTTAAGAATTAATAAAACAGTTGAACTGAGGTTATATTTCTAAAATATGCTCATGTTGTCTAGCAGTTGTAGAATAGAGACAGTCTTAATAAATCAATGATGTATTTTTAGGTTATCACTTAGAATTCAAGCCTTAAGAGTGAGGACTAAAATCCGTTGTCTCTTGAGATCAAACTGTTCCTCTGAACTGAAGGGGCCACAACACTTATATGCTTGATAAGGAATCCAAAGGACATAAACGAATTTGGAAATCATATCTCTACCCAGTAAAAGAGAATATCTATCAGACTGGTGAGGAACGATGTTTGCAGCTTTCTTCATGCTGTATGTTGCTTAACATGGATACCTGTTCAGTTACAAGGGCTGCTGAATTTGAGGTTTTCATTTTAAGAGAACAAATATCTCATGGCAAGTAGTGCAGTTTCAGTCTTTTCAGCTGTTTTCTTAGTCAGTGTTGTAAAACCAATTTTTTTTTCCCCACATGTGTAATAGTTAACCGATCCATGTAAGTCTATGTCCCAACAGAAAATATGGCTCAAAAACATTTCAAGGAATTGCACAAAGTTTTTAAAAAGAGATCTCTCTGACTATTTGGGAGTCAGTCTTGGATAGCTGAGAACTTTAATGAGGATTGCTCTCACCCAGGGCTTTAGGAAAATGTACAATGTAGTATAATACTGGCAAGAACTATTACTTCATCAATACCTTTTACAGTTTTTATATGTGGATTTGCTGAAGAAACTTCTGTGTAATTCATGGGAATAAACTGCAAATGGCCTGAGATTGCCTGGAAAAGACATGAGAGTGTCTATAATTATAAAGTCTCTGTGGTAGCTTTTGGCCATCACAGAAAAGTAATTAAAAGTTCTTAAAGGATGAAAGGAAGTTGAGAAAAACTGTGTGCATCTCAGGCTGCAATTTCAGAATCTTGAGAGGGTGCTATTAAAGTCTCTAACATGAGAAATTCAGTAATAGCTGTAGACTGTGTTATAACTTTCATTCTCAGACATTAAAAAAATGGTTCCTGATGAATGTAAGGTGGTTTTATCTCAGTGCAGTCTGCATGGTATTTTTCAAGCTTTCCATTGCAATCTGCAGCATTGTCAAATTCAGTAAGTAATGTTATGATGATAATAGTGGTGTTTATATGCTAACATTAAATCAAACATTAAAAAACAATGGAGCAGTGTATTGTGGCTGTAATGTTTGCAATAATGAATGCATAAGCAAGAACAGAATGAGTCTGCCTTTTAAATTGTCGTTAGTTGGTTTTTTTGTTTGTTTTTTTTTTTTTTCCTGTAAACATCACTTACATGTGCAAAATTCTCTTTCCAAAACTCTGTTGGGTAACATATTTGACATGTTATCAGGTTTCTTGAGACAGAAAATTCAACACAATATTGCAATTTTCTTTTCTTCAGGTGTGTAGTGCATTAATTGGTTTTGTCCAGAAGAAAATAAATTAAAGGTTGTATCTTTTGTTGTTTCAGTACATAACTCACACATCATATACAGTGTGTCAAGAGTGAAAAAATAAAAGGCGAATATTCCCAAGTGATATTATATAATCAAAAGTAATTAACAGTATGCTCATTTATGTTTCAGTAACTAATAATGTTTGTATTTAACAACTTTGATAAAAATGGAATCAAATGGTTGGGTGTTGGGAATTTAGGAAGAACCTGGGTCTTTTGCCTGGAGTATTACAGTATTTGATTTACCAACAGAGATTATATACAAATTTTAATTTCTGTTTATATTTTCATCTTGCTTAAAAAAGAAATCTGGATGCTGCTGTCTGTAGAGCACAATCATTAGATGCTATCTTTCATATCTTTCAGAATCATGTCCTGAGGATGGTCTCCCAAACTTTAGTGAACCTCAGTCAGGAAAGGTTTTAAGTGACTGCCTAAAGGGTTTCCTGAAAAGTGATTTTTTCCTCAGTTGAGGCAAAGCTATTTTGCAATTGCTATCTAGACAATCCTTGTGATATTTTGATGGAGTAAGTGCTGATATTATCAGAACATTATAGTTAATGAGACTGTAGCAGACTTAGTTTGAGTTAAAGCCAGATTTTCAAATTGCACTATTTCTATTAAGTGCTTAACATAAATTATTAGCTTTTCAAAACATCTCATGTTTTTTTAGATCACTTGTTCTTGCAGTGAGAGTAGAGGGCAACACTGAAGAAGTGGTCCCAAATCATCAGACTCTGGTGCTAAAAGGAAGTTGATTTATAGCATATTCAGCGAGCAACATTGCCTGCAAAAGACAGTTTAGAAGGAGCTAAGACCTTTTTTTACTGGATAGTATAGGAAGTGCAAGTGACCCATTCTGAGTAAGCAGTGTGGATGAGACTGCCCCAGGTTTTTGCACCCTCTGCCCTTCAGTACTATCTTAGAGTGTTTTGAACCTTCAGACGCCATTACCTGTCCTACTGACAATGTGCTATTTATGCAACACAGTCACATCTTCTTGTTTTCAGAAAAAAAAGTCTAGCTGGCCACAGCACAGCCCTCAAATGGTTTAAAACACTTGAACTGAGAACAACACCCAGTCTCCCTCTGCCTCATCCAGTTTTTCCCTATGGAAACCGAAGTGCAGTATGGGGCCAGGAGACCCAAAGCTGAAACCTGTCAGGTCTTGATGCAGCCAATCTGCTACAGATGGGGCAAACCATGAGGAGAGTGGACACAAGCCTGTGTAACCCCTCTTGACCAGGGACCCATGTGGGGCATAGTCAGCAGCATATCTGCAACTTTAGTAAACATTTGTGTTGAAGGTGATACAATACAGTTTCTTTCTGGTTCAGGACAAAACCAGATATGTATTACATTTAAGTATTGTACGTAATGCTGAATTTGTTGTGGAATTAAAGAAATTTATTGTGAAATTTTGAGGAGTTTTCTGCCCGATCTGATAAACTATTTTGACAATAATAATCTTTTTCTGTTATGCATTTATCTGGGTATATTTTTAGGGGGTACGTAGTTTACTGGGAAGTTGTTCATGTAGGACCACAAGCCAGTTAGATATAACTCTCTCTGCTAACAGTGCAACAGCAGAAGGTAATTTCTTGTCTAGAAAAGTCACCAAAACACTGACTCCCTATGTTCAGCAGCCAATCCTAACATGGCTTTTATGTGCACATCTATTCCTTGATAGCAAACTAATCTGTTACTGCAAATTACTGAAGACTAAGTTAGAAATAATGGTGGAAGAAAACTCATTAAGGATAGCATTTTAAAAACAATGGATCAGTACCTTCTATAGTAATAAAACCATTAAACATTTTATCTCATATTAATAGTGCTTTACATTTTGAATAAATATAAGCTAGCAAGTTCTTGAAAAATTTGGAAGAGGTAGTTAAATAAATAAATATAATATACTTCTAAAAGTTGTTTTTTTTTTTAATGAAATGAAAATTTTTTATCCAGGTGGTCGTAACCACTCAACAGTATAGCAGGGGATCTCTACTGAATTTTAGCAATGGTTCAGTGTTTTTCTGTAATTTTTTCCTGAGTTTATTATTTCTATGCAATGAGCACATTCCCATTTGCTTTGCATGAATCTGTTGTCAATTAGGTACATATCTTGTCATTCATACAGAAAATGTTAGTACTTTCCACAGGAAATTTGACATACTTCAGACTGATTATTTTCTGGAAGAAAAATAAGTCGTTTTCTTGCACTAAGTAAATGATGTGAAGTGTTTACTGCATTGCATGACCTGAATATCAAGTATCTTATTTATACAGTATTATTTATACAGCAACAGCTGATTATGGAAAATATAATTTGAAGTTTTTTTCCAGAACACTTATTGCTATCACACTTATTTATTAACTTTGCTGGTTTAGATAAAGACCATATACAAGAATTCATTGTAAAGAAAATAAAAGTAAATAAGGAATTATTTCAGTTTCTGTGTACTAAAACAAAATTTTTAGTCTTTCTTCTTTCATCACTATTAGTTTATAATCTGTCTAAGTTAATGTAAATTTAGGGGAAAAAATGGCAGAGATTTTAAAGACCATTGCATTGCCTCTTCAGAGAGGGCTAATAGTAATTTTCCTATAACACATATTCATTAGTGATCAGATTTCCACACCAAAAATTCTGTGAAAAGAGTGAAATAAATAGAGTCCAAGATCTGACTTGTTCATAAAGTCATGTAATAAAACTCTATGAAAGACAGGCAGAATATAATATTCTAAAAGACAGAACCTGAGGCCTAGAATTTACAGAGAAATATGTCCATTAATGAAAGTCCCTTTTCAGTCAAAAGGAAGAGACTATTTCAACTCAAAGGTGACATCTGTAATGGGTTAAACCTTCATTCAATGTTTATTTAGAGTGAATATAAATCCTTTTCATTTTAAGAATTATATCATGTTGGTGCTTAGACATATTTCTTATTTCTTATTTGCTAATGTGCAATTACTTTCCTTTCAATGTATGAATAAGTATACAGTCCCAAAATTTATTTTAAATCTTGATGCTGGAGAGTTAAATCTTGGAGTTAGAGAGCCAGTCTTCAGGCCAATCTCTTCACTGCTTGCCATGATATAAACATTTAGAGAGAAAAAAAAATGGAAAAAAAATTCAGCATTTAGTGCTAAATGCTAAGCATTTTACTGCACAATGACTATCATCACTGTATAATAACATCTGACAAATAGGCTATTACCATCAGAGGGGAGGCTTTTAAATCAGGCCTTAACTACTTTTATTAAAGGCTTGGAAGGTAATCACTGAAATTATATTTTTTTCTTGTGTGTTTATGCTTCTGTCTAGAGTCTTTAGAGATTTGCCAGTTACAATCTATCTACTACCTGTTGTGAAACACTGGTAAGGAGATAATACAAGCAATTAGAAAAGCATTGCTCACTCCTGAAGTGTTATTACCTTAAATTAAGGTTTCCAAAGGGAATACACAATAGTATTTCAGTGACATTTTTTGTTCCTATATTTTCCCAAAGATACCTTTTGTTTCTTACGTATTCTGTCTAATCAGTAACTCACAGGTGGCTGCAGAATACTGTCAATGCATTAAATAGACTCCCTTAGGAAAGAGTAACATTAAATCTCAAATCCACAAAAAAACAAGGTCAGTCTATGATCCCTTCATACACTAGGTCAAAAGAAAGTAACTTTAAACCCCTTCTTTGTTAGTTTTAATCTTATGTGTCCTAAATATTTCTAAATCTGTAATCTCTAGACATGACACAAGGTTACACAGTAATAGTGAGAATTACAGATGTGAATCTTAGCATACCGAAGTAAACCTACATATGTCCCACTTGCCGTGCTGTGCTGCATGTATTTTCCCAGCTTGGGTCGCTCTGTGATGGTTCCAGCTGCTCACCCCAGTCTGTGACTCCCTGAAAGCTTCTTATATGGTGAGGCAAAACATGAGCTCTCATAAGGCGGGAATATGAGGTGAAGCCCATCACTTTGCCCTCATGTCTGCCAAGGGTTATTCTGCTGCTTTGCCTCTTATCTCTGCCACTATAAAGGGATCCTGAACTTTTCCGGACTGTTGCTAATCTCTGAGAAAGTAGGAAGGGATCTATGAAGTGGTTATTAGAAACAATAAAGAAATACATTAAAAACCCTCACCACTGTTGTACACGTACTCCCAGTACCCTTCCTGTTGGGTGAGTGTCCAGCCCTGTAGGGAAGATTGATCAGTGGACTCCTGCCCTGTTTTCAGAAGGTCTACACTAGGAAGTACCTCTACCTTGGACAGTGAGCTCTGGAGCTGAAGCTGGTGGAGATGAGTTCTTGTGTCCACATGCCCGAGGGCGCTCCCTCACAGAAAGCCTGGACACATCCACGTTGTATAAGGTTTGCTTTCGCATCTCCCCTGAGCCCTGAGTACAGAACTTAGGACTGAAAAAAGCATTTTTAGGTGTGTGTTATTTGTTTTGTTTTGTTTTGTTTTGTTTTTAATTCAGAGTTAGCACAGCTCACCAGAATGGTGTGTTTTTTACATGAAAATGAAGGCATGTGTGGTATTTGAAGACATAAAGCTTTGCTGGCATGCTCTTGCAAGACCATGTCGGAGGCAAGTAAAACTTGTCTTCTGCAGTATTCTATCCACACCAATTAACACAAACAAAAGAGACCGAGGTTCAAGGGTAAATTTGATTGCAAAGTTATTTCACAGTGTAGATGCACCCTTCACTTGCTTTTGAATAGGTCTATGCCTAAGTAGATTATGGCTCTGGAAAGCTAAAGAATTGGAGTAGCAAGTGCTTTATGCATTTTTCTTGTCTCCCTCTTTCCACAGTCTGCAAAAAAATATTTGCAAAGTAAATAGATAATGTAACTTATTTTCTTCTACTAAAAGGATAGATTATTTTTACACACAAATATTGAGAAATTCTGTTCAGAAATGAGAATTTTTGGGGGTTTGTCAGTAACTCTTATATCTTGAAGCTTGAGTTGGAGAAAAAGTGAGTACTCTTGCTTTAAACTCAGCCCTATAGACCATGTAGAATCACTGTATCATAAAATGATTTTGTTCAGAAGGGACTTAAAGGATAATCTAGCTTCAACTCCCCTGCATTTGACAGGGACACTTTCCACTTGACCAGGTTTCTCAGACCTCCGTCCAACTCAGCCTTGAACACTTCCAAGGATGGGATGTCATCAGCTTCTCTGGGCAACCTGTTCCAGGGCCTCACCTCAAAGTAAACAATTTCTTCTTAATGTATCATTTAAATCCACCCCTTTTCAGCTTAAAACCAAACATACTATACTAAGAATGGGATGCAGGAAAAAAAAGGAATAAAAAAATGACATCAATAGGAACCATGTATATTCAAACCACTTTTGGGTTTGTTTTTTTGAATTGTGTTTTGGTTTATGTACTACTTTCCTTGTCTTACAGTTTAAAGCAAAACTCTTTATCATTTTTCAGGCAAGTAAAAACGTACTTATTGTTTTCCCCTTAATGTGTTTATTATTTAAGAAACTGCTGTTTTTACACATGGCATTGTGGCTCAGTTACAACAAAAAACAACATTCATGCCAGAAAAGTGAGAGGTTTTTTTAACTTTTAAAGGATACAAATTAGTTTTCAAAATCAGGTGTCATGGTAAGCTGAAGTCAAAGCGCTCAAACACATTTTTTCATCTGATTTGGTAAGATCATTATGGGAAAGTTCATGGCCACCAGAAGCTGTAAAATGAAGTACAAACCTATATGATACATCATAAAAATTACAACTCTTTACTTGCACTGTTTTCTTTGAAAAAATGAACAAAATATATATTTATTTAAATTAATAGATTTATCTTAAGTCTGACAGAAAATAGAAGCAATAGCTGCATTTGCAGTCAATTAACACACTTTTCATGGTGAGGATACAAGTGGCACTTATTCCCTTTGAGCCACTTGCTCTATTGATATATTCAATGCCTGAGACGGTAATCCAGCAAGGAAATTTAATGTCTAGGGACTACTTCACACCGTTTGCTACCCTTGTAGAGATGATAGCTCCTTAAGCAAGCCTGTGGGTGATCGTTGTCACATTAAGCTCCTGACAAATCTATTCTACAACCTATGTAGTTAAAATACACACGAGTTCAGTTGATGAGAAATGCAAAAGAAAAAATCTTGAGGAGGCTCAGTTAGTAAGAGGCTAAAAGAAACTTTTGCCATTTGGTTTGTACACATGTACATATATAGAAAACCTCTTTGCAGACATACAGGTCTTCCTTGAGGACATCTGTACTTAACTGGAACTTTGACATCATAAACTCAGGTTGACTTCACCAGATGCTTTAGGATGAAAAGTTTTGTCTAAATCATCCTTTGCTTTATATTTATTTTTCCTTTTTTATCACCAAAAGTAGATGCTTCAAGGGTATAGGTTGGCATTGGTTCAAAAAAATGTACATTTTTGTATATGTACATTGGGAAGCAGATTGTGGAACTGAAGGAATAAAGAGTCTTATATTTCATCTATATTTTGAAAGTGAATTAAAGAAATGTAAAGTAACAGTGGACATTTAAGCTAGAATTCTGCAGTATCAATGCATCAGAGACACTAATCGGTGACAGTCCCAGAATACTAGCTAGTAAACAGTGATTTAATTAAGTATATCAGTAAGTTTATGTAGAAAATGAGATTATAGTCAATATTTGACTTTTTTCTAAAAAGGGGAAACAGAAGGCTGCTAAGAGAAAGTCATAGACATAATATGTCCATGCATTAACTTACAACTGCGTTTTTAAGTACCAGGCAGGCTGTTAACTAAGCAATTTCTATTAGAGAAGGGAAATGACACCTTATTTCCTTCTTTCAAATTACAGGTGTAAAAACGCTTTTTGAAATACACCTACCAATTTGGTGAATACATTACAGTACTGACCTACTGGTTTGGAACCCCAAGAGAGAGAAAATGTTCTAAATAAATGGTCAGAGGTGGGAATGGCTGCTAAAGCAATTCTGTTCACTTTGTAAAGCAATGACCCAGAGGAAGAGATGTGCAGTAGAGATAAAATTTCCTGATACTAAAAACCAGAGTAGCCACTGACAGAAAAAGCATAACACAAAATTGCTCCGTTAGACTGATTGCCTGGACTGAAAAATACAGTTAATTACTGAGAAATTTTCCTGTAGCTGGAGAAAATTTCTCACTAAAAACAAGAAAAGAGAACATAATTTAAATTACTAAACACAACAGAATTCTGAGAAGTGTCTGAGAACCATGATGAGAAAGAATAAACAAACATTTTAATTGTTTTTTTCCTATACGGAATCATGGTGTGCAAAGTATGGTGGGGACCACCCTCCACATACTGAGAATAAACTCCATGAACTTGGCTGGTGCCTTGGGAATCTTACTGGCTGTTCTGACTTCATCTGGCAGTTGGCTTCTCTATTCTGTACCAGCTGAGTGCCTTGTCAGGATTTAATCATTGTACTTGGTTTCTCAGTTTGGGTGTCTGGGTCCCAGGGACTTGTAAATCTAGTGAACAGCAGTGTATTGCACTCTGATATACCCCTCTTGGTGTTTGTTCCTTCCATTTTTTCCCACAACAGTTGCCGAATTCCATCCGTCACACGTGATAATTTTGTTTATATTACAATTCTCTACATTGTTGAGTTGCTGTTGATGATATGACCTCATAGCACAAAGGGAAATGGAACAGATGGACATCTTTAGTCCAAGAAAATCCCTTCATGCTCACAAAAATTGTGCTCTACAGCAGGCGTCAAAGAAGTGTGTGCAACAGAGGATATCATTCTAGCAAAGCCCAGAGTTAGTCAGAAGGCTGTTCTGCCATATCAGAAAAACAAATGTTAGGCACTTTTGGTTTTGAGTTGTGACTAGATGCTTGTGTGATCACAAGGTAATTCAGGCTGGAAGGGACCTCAGGATAATATCCATCTTCTTGCTGAAAACATGGTGAGTATCTGGGTTGGACTAGATTGCTCAGGGCTGATCTAGCCTGCAAAGTATCCAAGGGGAGAGATCACAGAACCTCATTGGGCAAAATCTTTCAAGGTGTGATTGTCTTTGTGAGAAGGTTTTTTCTAAGCAAGGTGGATAGATATTGCTTGTTGAGTTTTGTGGAAGCAAGTTTCAGATTTTTCTGATTAGAAGGCACACGGTTTAATTCAGAAATAGATGGTCATATAAAGCAGCAGAGAGATTTCTACAAGTGATGCAAGCCACTACTTTCACAGGGAGTTCACAAGGCTCTGATCACATTGCAATAAATTCTTGCTCTCATGAAGAATTCCAGTCATGTCAGTGAAGCTGTTGCATGGACATTTTAGGTTGGCAGCAGGATCTTACTACTAGGCCCATAAAAATAATCTGAATTAAATTTCATTAACCCAACATGCAAATGTTATCTCTCTGAGGGAAAAAAAAAAAAAAAAGAGTAATTGTGATTCAGGGAAAAGTAGTAGAGTTAACTTTTCAGCTTATGTTGAAGTAGATCTCAGGACTGCATGATGCTATGCCAAGCTATATCCTCAGAGGAATTGCTCTGCTTGAGAAAAAGCTGAAAGACGTGATGCTGATCCTAAAGGCAAACAAAATCATGATCTGAAATGTGATTCAAAGTGATAAGAGGGGTAAGAGGATCTGTTTCATGGATATGGCTGCATTAAATGATGCAGAAATTTACATGTTATTGTATGTCAGTGCCAGAAGTTGTCACACTGAATAGTGCCATTAGCATTGGCAGAATGTTATATCTATTTTCATAATTAGAGACCATGTGGTTAATTTTACCTTCCTACTTCCACAGAACAGTGAGCCTGAGTAATTTTGTGGGTTACATGAATCCATAACATTTAAAAAGCCAATAATACCTGCGGTTGATGAGCTGCAAATTCAAACACATCTGTCATTGTATGCCAGGCAGCCCAGCTCCCAAGTCACTATTTCATAGCTTTCTATGTAAGAAGGGATTTGTCTGTCTTTAGATATCAAGAATGAAACATCTGTGCCTGGGGCAGTCGAACAATAAACATCTTCAAAAGGTGAGTCATTCTAAGATTTGTACTTCTAATAACCATCTTTGGAGGAGATGAGTTTTCTTCTGCCAGTGCCTGTCTATTATTGTTTGTTAGAGGAGAAAGAATTTCACCTTTTTCTAATCCATAATTAGGCGTCTAATTTGGATTAGGACAGATAATTTCTACTATATTTTTTTTTGCATTTTTACTGTGCTGCATTTCATGCAGCCATTTCTAGCTTTTCAAAGGTGATCTGCATTTCTTGTCCTGACATAGAAGTGGTCTTGCCAAGTGATTCAGATCTGTTTCTTTATAGAAATTGGTAGATTCAACACAAGATAACCAGGACGATAAAGGGAACACAGAAATATGGAACTCTAGGAAGAAAAAACAGAGTATACAACAAGTTATACCTAATGGTGTTAAGCTCGTTGAAGAAATTGCTTAAGTCGTGTGCATAGCTAAGCCAGGGAATCAATATTATTACTGTTCTGCAAAAGAAACGGCAAGAACTGTTTAATTCTGCAGCTAACAAATTACTACCCACCACCGAAGGTTGTAGACAAATATAAAGAACAGATAAGAAACAAAGCTGAATTTCAGCTGAAGTGTAGCAAAAGTGATGTTCTTTAAAGATGCTTCCCAGTTTCACTCTCCTGTGTTCGTTTTTAAAAAATATGAGGAATTACTGTTTATGATTTTTAAGGTTCGGGTTTTTTTGTTTGGTTGGTTGTTTTTTGGTGTTTTTTTTTTTTTGTTTTGTTTTCTTTGCTTGTTTTTTTTTAATTTGTTTGTGGGCTTTTTGTTTGTTTGTTTGTTTTGTTTTTGTGGGTTTTTATGTTTTTACTGGAGGACTCATTTGTAGCTTTGTCAGCTCACAGCTATAAAGTAGGGAATCCAGCACTGAAGAATCCTAAATGAGAGTTAGTTGTAGAAAGTATTCCCTAGTCAACAAGGAGGGTTGATCTGTGTCAGTTGGGTTTCACTCCTGACTCAAAATGTCATTAATATTGACGTGCTGGAACTGATGCTGTGTCTATAAAGCCTCATGTACTGCAGTATTTCCTACAGCAAGAGGTGGACAATATGCTTCTGCAGTCTTCAAGGACTCCCCAGGGCTCAGATGAAGCCCTGACTCTGTTTCTTCTCTGCTGTTATTTGCCTGGCCTATTGCCTGACCATCTGCAGAACTCTGTATTTATGCCACTATTTCATTTACTTCTCTGAGGCGAGCTCGAAGGAGAAGGCAGCAAGGTGAATCTAGCCTTGCTACATAATGTCTTAAGATCTGTTGTTCAAATAGGGCAGCCCTAATCTAGCAAGCCAAATTAAATCCCACCTTTTATTAACTCACAGGCTGGGTGGCAAATGAATAGCTATGAAAGTAAGGGAAAGTTCAGTGCCTTTAAGAGCCTTCTTGCACTCTGATAATGGCACAGAAAGAAACAGTGCTGTGGTAGTCTGATAACAGAGGAAAGAAAAAGTTTGCAGGTGAATGGAAGTGGTTTTATAAAACCAGGTGAAAAAACAGAAAGGAAAAATCAAATTCACAGGCATACAAGATCTTCTAAAGTAAGTATATGCACTGGGGAGTCACATTTGAAAGAAAAAAAACCCATCTCCTTGCTGTTTCAAGGTATTTCTGTTGACAAAGCAAAGAAAATTCTGTAGGTCAGGGAGAACTGTGGGCATCAGAAACGTGTTTTAAGTTGTATCTTAGGAGACCCCTCCTAATATGTTTTAGCTATCAATAAAATTTACATAAATTCCCTTTTGAAAACATAGTATATGTTGGGAAATATTTATGGTTTTATACCTCACACAAATAGCAGTCCCTCTATAACTCTCTGTCCCCATCTCTGCTCTAAATATATTACAAAGACTCACGGAATAAAGTGAATCTTTCTCCTCGGTTGTATCCTTCTCCTTTGTCTGTGGCTGCCTCCAAAATACTATTTTGACAACACAGCTATGTTACCAAGATGATATATAGGCAGTTAAATATAGCACTTGACATTTACATGTCTCTTTTCTTTCTTAGATCTCAAAGAGAACTATGAAAAAGTTTAAACACTCTCATCAATTCATACTGGGAAGAAAGTAAAATACAGTCAGAGGCAGAACTGAGAACAGAACCAATCCTTCTTATCTCTAGACAGGAGCTTGTCATTTTAGACCAATTATATTGTCTAGTTTGGGTTTTATGGTGAAAAAACCCATATATCTGAGACTTCAGTATGCAATGTGAGAAAATGTATGTAATCATGCCTTTCATTAAGAGTTTCTTACTTGAAGAAATAGCCCATCTAAAAAGTCTTATTGCCATGTACAGTCTGCTTAGAGCTTTTGCTCGGTGTTCTTCCTGAATAAACAAGATAGGAGGTTATTTTCATGTCTCGGCTTCTCACTAAATTGCTGGTAGCAGGCAGAAACCTTTCAGAAGGAAAAAAAAATGCTGAGAAACACATGAAGGAGCTTGGTATCTCCTAGGTTAATTCTATAACCTCTGGCTGTAGATTTGAACATATTTATAAGTCAAGATGTGATTTATGCTTTAAAGTAAGGAAAGATGATAAAGATGAATCAGATCATCCAGTCCATTTGATCATCATGCAGTGATGCAGGCTGCAGTGGCAATTCTTTGACAGAGAAAAAGGCATATTAAAATGATAAGAACAGAATTAACAGGGAACAGAGAAGAAAGAAAAAATAGTAAATGAGATGATTTTAGGAGACCAAATTTTAGAAAAAAATAATCCTTGAATTGTGAATAAAAAAAGGCTCATTGTGAAATAGAGGTTCCCAGTTTGATTTTGGGAGCTTAAATATCAAACAGTGTTGTACAATTACCTCAGAAACAGCAGTTCCACAAGTGGTTAGCCACAGTTAGGATCAGGAGCAGATAGTCAGGAGACTGCATATTAAGTTCTTCCTTGAAATGAAATCACATATTGATTTAATTATAGATGTGAGTAGAACTACTGCAGGTCACATAAGGGTTTCCAGTTATTCACATTGGGGTCTTCTGTTTTCATAGACCCATTTCATCATCTGCAGAGTGAGACTGATGCATGGCTCTTTTGGGTAGCATTATGAGTTTTGTCAAAGAAATATAAAGTCCAATTTTTTATTTTGGTGTTTATTATAGATCTGTTTGGGCACTGCTCAGAAATGTTTCCCTTTGGGGAAAAAAGGCAGCCCCCCTGAACTGGGGGCTGAAGTGAAGCCTGAAGTGAAAATCACATGGGATTTAATCTAAACTCCACACCCCCAAATTTCTGAACGTTATAAAAGGCAGGTAATAATTCTTTCTTCATTCAATGCTGCTTAAGAATCAGTTGGGTTTCAAGCTGACCTAATTGATGCAACTTAAGCAATTAATTTAAAATACTTGAACAAAATAATCTGGATTTTGCTCATTACTGAACAAAAGAAAAATGGTGAGGCACATTTTTCTTTTTATTCCAGCATTAATTATTAAGGTCTTCCTTATTTTAGAATTCTCAGAATAACAATAAACCCTAACACCAGACATCTAACAGACTATGGCTTTCTCATAGCAGCTAGAAAAATCTAGTCTAGCATTTGGAAAACAAGTTTACCCTTTCAAATTACTGTTGTACATTCCTGTATAATGGCTGCCTGACTGTAAAAGTTCATCCTGGGCAGAGTGCCCCTGAATACCTATTAGAGCTCTGTCTTTCAAAGACAAAGCAGAGTGGTTTATGTTGCTGTGTAAGCTGAAAATGCTGGTTCTTAGGTACATTACTTGACAGTTCACTGTGTGAAGCTATTACTAATTAAACAGCTTTGTTTTATGAAGTTTGTGAATTTCATAAAAAGTTCAGAAAATAGTGTTTACACTTGATGCAAACAATCCAAGATTAGAGTCAAAATACTTACTTATTCATGAAGCTTTGGGCTTTCAGGGCCTTTTAGTTCCATTTTGTTCCCTACTTGATTACATGTGTGTGTTTAAGATTTTTTTTCTTTTTTCTTTTTTTCATTTCCATTACAAACATTACTAATTCTCAACACCAAATTAGCAATCTCTGCATGGTGTTTTTCACTTAATAGATGATGTTGATGCTGTGTGACATGAGTTAATATCATTTCAATAATAAGTTAAAGTGCAGAGAATGCCTTAAAAGGGAGGTGACTGAACCACTTTGATGGAATCTTTTGGTGAAAAAATATGAAGAAAACACGAGGAAGACAAAGAGCCAGGGAAAAACTGAATGAGAAACAGCAGAGGAAAATGGACATGTTAGAGGAAACAAGAGACACATTTAGTGCAGGCATCATAAATAGTTTCTAGCAGAAGTCCGTTTTTGCAAGTCCAGTGATGTCGTAAGTCCAGATGAAGTCGGTAAGAAGGTCATGTATTTTGAAGATGAACTTAACAACAGCAACTTTCTTACAGACACTCTGGAGAGTAACACTTATCTCCCACACTATTTGAAGCATGATTTAGTCACTTTGTCAATCAATTTGTAGTCCTTTATTTGGGGGGAGAAGAGATTCAAAGCAGAATGAGAAGGTGGGCAGTTTCATGAGTACCTGCTGACCAAATGACCTTTATTAACCTCTTACCATTTGGTGATATATTGTGTAGGTCAATGTGAGTTGATAAAATAGAAATGAAGAGATGAGTATTGTTTCCACACTTAGCAAGCAGATTGATTTTGTATTTTCTTTTAAATTTTTCATATTTATAGTTGTGGAAGAACTTAAAGTGTTTGTTTTCCTCCTGGAAAAGGGACTTTATGGCATAGAAATAATTTTTTCAATACATTTTATTGCACCTAGATAGCCTTTTCTCCTGGTCTCAGAGGTAGGAATCTGAGAACATTATTAACTTTAATAGGATATATCAGATATTTTTAATGAGTTCCTTGAGACCCCCAGTGCTCATTCAGAGGTCCTCAGTCACACATATAAGCTAGACTGTACTCTTCAGCACCTATTGTTTTGTTTGGTTTTCCAAATTCAGTGAAGGTTTCTGCACTGATCATTTGCTTAATGTCTCATTTTACTTATTCAGTTTTTCGTACCTTATAAACATAGTCACAGGATAATAAATATCAATGCTGTTCCCCCAAAAACCTCATTACTGTGTTTGCAAATCAAAGATTTTTGTCTTTTGCATCTAAGTGCACAATATTTATTGTTTTCCCTAATGTAGCAAAAGTAGCATTGATGAATAAATATCAAGGAGGAGTTCTTCAATTTGCAACCATTTCTCCTATCTGAAATTTTGTACAAGACTCTCATACTTGTTTAAATGTGCTTTAAGTGTAATAATGGATGCTTTGTATGAACAGAGATCAGTATTTTACACAAATTTTGCATGAAGCTTTAACTTACATAAAATGAAGTCAGCACAGAAATTAATGCCAGTTCTTCATGTCACTGTCTGCACTTTAACTTGAGTAGAAAGAAGGATGAGAAATCCAGTCAAATGGCTTATGACACTGGCTACTGGAGTCAGATATTGTATTGCTTGTCTCATGTTGCTACTAGAAATACACATCTTGAACCATGAAAGCTGATGCACGTCTCCTCTCGGGCTTGGAAGAAGAACTGAAAAGTTAATAAAAACGTTTGCCTGAGTTGCACACAAAGTCGGTAAGATGTATTCATGTATTTTGAAGACGAACTTAACAACAGCAACTTTCTTACAGACACTCTGGAGAGTAACACTTATCTCCCACACTATTTGAAGCATGATTTAGTCACTTTGTCAATCAGCTCAGCACAACAAAGCACAGTGAAGGGTCATTGTCATTCAGTTTCTTGACACAGGTACAGGGCATAATTTGAAGGCTTGTAGTAGCCACCTGTGAAGTTAGTTGCAGAGGCAGAGGGCCTTGTAGATTTCCACTTTATCATTATTCTCTAAAATATGGTAGATAATTTCCAAAGAAAATATGCCAGTGTGGCTGTAATGCTGTCGATAACTTGTCTTTCATCTGTGAAATTGCTTTTAGACTTGGTACCTGCCTTGAACATAAGCACTCCAGCTTTGCTACTCTGCTGGATTCATTTGAAAGATACCCTGCTGCTGTAGCCTGGAAGAGCTACTGTTGAATTTTAAAGGGTGCTTTGGACTAATGCAATGATCACTGAGGACAGGCATCAGAGATATGATATTTGCATAACAGCTTTTAGTAGTAGAAAGCAAAATATTGTAAAAGTGTGGGTAAAGGGAACTTTCTTAGCACCAACCTATCCTAAGCACCATTCAGTGTTCAGCTGGCTCTTCTCTAGTGTCTGTTCTAATGTACCCACCCTTAATACAGTATTTTTAATAGAAGCATGCTCAGCTAATATCTCCAAAGTAAGCAGGTATACATCCCCCTTAACAAATTCATTTACAGAGAAGTAGGCAGCAAAACAAGAATTCAGATCTCTGCCCACTGGGTTCACGCTTACTGCTTGAAATAAAAAGGGAACTCTGTCATCTCAAGCCAGAAAACATGCTTTCAGATTTATCCACTCTTGTGTTTTTTTTTTTTTTTTTTAACACTATTTTAGAGTAATGTTTATCTCTAAAGAACCATGGAAACTTAATTCAGAGGGACATTTACCACAGCCTTCAAAGTATACTGTAATGTCTAATTGATCAATGTTATTTTCAAGGTGTGAGTGCAGATTAAGGAGAAAAAAAAAAAAAAAAAAGGAGAGANAAAAATAAGAAGAAAAAAAAAAAAAAAAAAAAAGGAGAGCATGATGATTTTAACTACAGTATGGGCATTACCATGTTTGCATGTTTCAGTAAGAGTTGAAAAATTTTTGCCTTCTTACTATCATATATTGGTAGACATTTAAAATGTAATGGCTATTTTTTTCTTATTTACCACAATTTCTAATAGTGAAAAATAGGATTTTAAACGATTTTTTTTCCTCTCTAATTCATCTTAAGAAGCTGGGGTTTGTGTCTCTTGCGGATCATGACCTAAAATGTTTTTCTCAGGCTATGAAACAAAAAATATCTGAGCTACACTAGTTCCTTCTTTGTGTGTCCCCGAGTTGTCAGCAAAACTCCCTGAAGCATTCTCAGATGCCTGAAATGGGAGGCTGGGATGTGGGGGGAGAAGACAGGGAAGCACAGAGAGCAATAAAATGATACTAATGTGAACCGTATCCTTGTGGAGTAGACATCCTTTCAAAAAAAATTCTCTTTGTCCAGATAATTAGTCTGAGTTCGAAATAGCAGGAAAAAATAATACATGCCTAATTTGCCTGTTCACTTTACTCATGCAATGATTTAGAGACATGAGACACTCACTTTGTCTTTCTGGTTACCTGAAAATCAACTCATTATGGTTTTAGGAGGGGCAGTAGTTCTGTGGTTGCACTCCTAGAGCTTGCAGCAGTGATCTTTCTGTTTGGATATGTAGGGGTATGGATATGTAAATCCAGTACCATTCCTAACCATTTGAACAGTGTGCTCTCCTCAGATGACATTTCCCACTGCTTAGAGAAGCTACAGTTTCCCTTCGGGAAACACTTTGAGCTAAGCTACAAATGACCCTGTCTTTTATTTTGGTCTACCCACAGTATGCTACTGGTCTCAAACAGGCAAAAACCAGTGTGAACAAATGTTGTTTTGCCTTGATATCAGATTTTTTACCTACTAGGACTTTTTTTTTTTTTAATAAACAAATCTGCTCTTTGGTGGCCAGCTTATTTATTTGAGTTGGAGATAATGTATTACTTTAATATTTGCTGTATGGTCCTGTACCTAGGATCCTGAAGTGTAGGATTTGCCAGTCCAGGATAGGTCAGAATCCTCTTAAAAAACAAATAAAACTGAAACATGTACTGATATCAAAACTATAAATTTGAAATATTCAGAAAAAAATATTAAGGTCTTTCAAAGTCATGAATATGGCTGAAATACAAAGAATCTGCAAATGCAGCCAGCTGAAAGAATACTCTTTTTTTCACTTGTCTTTTTTCAAAATACATTTTATCAGTATTTTATTGGACTTTTCAGCTCTGGAGTCATCAGACTCACAGTAAAAGGATAAAAATTGTTAACTCTGTGGAACAGTAAAAGGATCTCCATAGTGAAGATTTACCCATAGCCAGATCATGACTATAATGGTCTAAATGGCAACTCCAGTATGACAAGTCCGATGTGAGAGTCATTACATCAGAAGTCCTTATACTCCCTTTTGACTTGGATGTTGCATAACTATTATACAGTCCAGCAGAGTGCAATCATCTCCAATGTAGCATTTTACATACATTACACAGGAATGAATTATTGCTAATGCAGCATGCTTTCCTTCTGCATCAGTGTGCATTCTTCTGATTATTCTGAGGACTAGTGTTAGTGTACCCTATAGCTTCTACAATATGCTTTGTGAAGTTTGCATTTTATAAATGTAAATGGACAAAATGGAGAACTTTGCTGCAGAGTTTAAGAGCTGAAGTGATGAAACAAACTGGTATAGCTCACAATGGGAAATGTCTCTTTTAGCATTGGGAAAACTAAGTGTTTCTCTGAAACTGCACAGAACAGAGGTTCTCATGTTTTTGTCCTTAAATCACTATTGATCTTAAGGACGTCCACTTTTCCTATCCATCAATTCTTATTTTCTGCTGTCTATCCTTATTTCTAAATACTACTAAACTTCACTCAAAGATGGTTATATATATTGAGCCCTTTCATAAGATCAGCTTACTCAGTTGGCCACAAGCATGCTATCTGGCTGTTTGTGGCAGAAATACTCCACATAACTGAAAAAGAGAAGGAAGCTGTACTGCCAGATGTTCTCTGAAAGATATTTCTCCTTAAGAGGGTGATTAATCTCATCCAACCTTTGCCATGCATGAAGTAGGTGTCTAAGTCAGTTCTTTATGCTCTATTTTAAACGACAAGGAGAGGTAAAAATCTTAAACTTATCTTGCTTTGGGTTCTGTTGGGTTCCAGAAGTGCTTGTTGCTCTTCATTGTCTCCAAAGAGGCCTCAATATCTGCTTTACCCTAGACACTGATTTTTTAAGCAGTTACAGTTAGATAAGATGAAGTTCATAATCAGATATTAGAGTGCTGTGCACTGAACACTGTCCTTTGTGACATGAATTCGCTTTGCCAGTTGCTCAGCCTGGCCAAATAAAGAGCAATTAAGATAAGATACTAGAGCAAGGGGGTATTTTCAACACTTCTCAGAAGCACTTGAGGGCCCATATGAGAGCACAGATTCACTTCGTTATTCCCATTCTTCTGATAGAGATTCTTGGAAATCTCATATAGTACTTATAAGCAGTCGAATCAGAAAGAATGATCTATCTTTGCATTATTATTGCAGTCATAATTTGAATTGATTGTCTTAGTTTTCATATCCAATTTTTGCTTTTCTTGCTTCTTTTATGCTCAGCTTTTCTAAACTAGTCTCACACAATATGCTTGGCTATAATGTCACGTGCAAAATAAAGTTGAAAAATTTTTTTGGGGAATATCCATGAGAGAAATTGCCTTCTGGCTTGTATCTACTTAAATGACTCAGCAATCCCTGCTTTAATTTGAAAACATGGACATATTAAAAATAAAATATATTGATTTATGCCAAGTCTCTACTTGGACCTAGGAGTGGTGACTAAGCTCATTTGCATGTCAGAGTCCCTTACACTTTTCAGCGTGGTTTAATTGCAGGACTGGGTTCGTCGCTTGAATTTGCATCACCAACTTAGTAGAGGTATTTAGAATTTCATTATCTATGTGCATTAAAAACGATGCTAAAATCCTTTATTGGCCTTCCGAGTTCAAAGCAATGAAACTTTAAATACAAGTCCCCTGAGCTGTTATGTAAGTGCCATGTATTGCACAAAATTTAAATTAAGTAATAGTAATAGTAAAGAGAAGCTAAGCATGAAACAAGAAAATTTTCTATGCTAATTTAGGTTTGTTTTCTTATGTTTATATATTCAAAGTTTCTTTGGAAAATGAGTTATTTACTTCTTTGTCCAATGTCGACTTAATAGGTTTAACTTGACGGTCTTTAAAATTCAGATTTATGTTCTGGTGTTTCAACATCCTTCTATTTGGCTCAAGTAACTCTGCTTAATTTCCAAGTGTGTATATAACAGTGCACTGGATGAATACTTTACTAGCATGACACACAAATCATAGATTTTGAATTTGGTATCTCTTGTTTCTTGTCTGTCTAACAGCTGTAAATTTTCACAGAAGATTTAGATGGAAAATATTCAACAAGAAGAAAATCTTTTGCTTTTGCTTGGCCTTCCCAGAAAATTGTTTAATTTTGTATGCACTTCCACATTGTGCATATATGTACATGTTTGGTGTTTTATATACACATTATATGCTGCACATACTCTCTTTTATAACATAAACTATTTATTATATAAATAAATATAAATAAAAATAAATAAATAAATAAATAAATAAATATATAAGAATAGGTGTGACAATTAGTTGCTCCTTAAATCAAATCTGGTTGAATCTTTGTTTGGTAAATGCCGCACACTTCTTTATCTGGTTAAGTTTAAAGTAATTTCCTATGCTTTCTATGACTGTGTGTCAGAAATGCTTGATGAGATCCCTTTGCCTAAGTTAGATTTTTAAATGTTACGAGTCTATGTGCAAATTACAGTCTACCCCTTTATAGCCAATAGAGAGGAAATATATTAAATTAACCGGCTTGTGGATGTGCATATTTTTATTAAATTTCAGAGATTCTGGTGTGAATAAATGAATGGCTTTCCATGTAACTGGGTTGTGGAACTAAGTCTCAGGGTGGTTTTGACCCAGTAGAACTCAGTTTCTGCCTCTTTGCAAGATAATTCTGCCTTCTGCCTCAGGTGGGATGGTATTTGCAGGCAGATTTTCAAGATAAGATTGATTGAAAAATGAATTAACATAACACCTCCCTATCTTCTTTTTCTCAAACTGTTTACCCAAAATGTTTGTGTCCTCCTAGCTCAAATTTGTATCCAGACCATTAAGATATCTGCAGAGCTATTGAACTCTGGTTCTGGCCACAGATCTTTTACTGTTGCCAATTGTCTTGAATGAATATTTAAATACATTTTTACTCTGTGTAATATGCTTTTACAATATTGGTAAATAAATATATCTGTTAAACATAACAGTCTATCTTTATTCCATTTTACCCGGAGAAAGAACTTAGCAGTTTTAAAGCCAAAACTGTTACTATTATCAATTGACATACTTGTCAGATAACGATCTATTCCTTAACTCTTGGTTGTTAATTTTTTTGTGCGTGTTTTTGTTTTGTTTTGATTGTTTGTTTTTGGTTCTGGCTTTTTAATTTTTAATTTTACTTTTTATTTTTTATTTTTTATTTTTCTGAGACAGCCTTAGATGAAATCAGAATTTTGTCACAACATTTTTATTCTCTGGAACAAGTTAGTGCATGTTATACTTTGTGCGATAAGGTAATTTCTTATCTCTGTGTAGTAACTACTGCATTTTGGACTCTAATAATTTTATTTTTCATAATAAAATTAAACTGATGGAGTATTTCTGCTTTTGCTTTCAATTCCTTTTCAATTTGTAGTACTTTAGTTTAGGTGGTTCCTCCAAAATGCACACAGCCTTTTTTCCTGATAACTGTACTTAAAATTTACAGCACTTTCAGCCATGAGGTAGGAAAGAAGTGACATTTAGTATCAGCTTGATTTGAGTACTCATTCAAAAAAGCTTTTAGCTTTGATTGGCATGACAGCAACATCAATTCTTATCCTTTACAGAGCTTGCTGTGCACTGAAAATGGAGAATTTCAGTGAGTCCCTTTACACCTCTGTGAAATTAAAAAGTGGTAGAGGATGGCCCAGTATCCAGTTAGGTAAGGGAGTATGTACAATATTTTGTTGAATTAAATTCCCATATGAGATAACAATAAAACCATAGGTATTTAAGCTCTTATTTCACTAGCATATGGACACAAATCTTTAAATCTTAAACAGCATTTAAATCTTAAACAGCAACCAATCTCAGCATTGGTTACTGACGCTGTTATAGGAATTTAGTCCATTCTTGGACTTGTTCTTAGCAGATGAATCATAGAATCGTGGGATCATAGAATGATCTGGATTGGAGGGGATCTTAGAGATCATCTCATTCCAACCCACCTGACACTGGCAGGGGCACCTTCCACTAGACCAGGTTATCCAAAGACCCATGCAACCCAGCCTTGAACACTTCCAGGGATGGGGCACCCACAACTTGTCTGAACAACCTGTTTCAGTGCCCTTTCACCCTCACAGTAAAGAATTTATTCCTAATATCTAACATAAATCTGCCCTCTTTCAGTTTAAAGCCATTATCACCTGTCCTATCACTACATGCTCTTGTAGAATTCCCTCTCCAGCTCTCTTGTGGCCCCCTTTAGGTACTGGAAGGCTCCTCTAAGGTCTCCCCGTAACCTTCTCTTCTCCAAGCTGAATAGTCCCAGCTCTCCCAACCTGTCACCACAGAACAGGATGAATGCCTTTGCAGTTAGATAATTTCATAATTTCTTTCTTCTAATGGATTGCTTTATTTCCGTGTTTATTCTACAGGGTCGTGAAAATAGTCTTTATATAAGGATCAGTAATAAGGGCTAATATGTCATTAGCGACATTATTGGGCAGAAATTGTTGGGACTAGAAAGTAGAAATATTTTAGAAAAGCTATTTTCACCACATGAGACTGTTAATAGCTGGTAGCTTATTTTAGCAATTTTCCAAATGTACGAAAAAGGGATTTATGGCTAAGAGATCTAAACATATGTGACAGTCGAGATGCTGTTGGGTGCCAATTGTTAGCAGACAACTGCTTATGAGTGTCCGTTGCTATAACTGAGTGTTACTGTAACTGAGTATATCTTTAAAGCTCTGCAAAAGATTTATGGAACTATTTAATACTGTCTTCTGTCTCTATTTTTTTAATAGCCTGCTGTTTAATCTGAACCAGATATTATTTTTTTGTTAATGTACTTTCTGCTAGGGAGCTGAGATTACCATGAGTATCTAGCCTAACTAGACAGGAAGTAATGACTCTGTTTTGTTCATTTGAGGCGGTTTATGGTCTTGGGTTTTTTTCCTTTTAGTTAGGGCCTCTTATGAGTGGCATCCTGGGGAACCAGAAAGAATAATCATTAAAAAGCAGCTTTTATATAAACAATATCTACAGTGTATGCATGCAAATAGTCATAGACTTCTGCCATTGTGAATAAACAGATTCTTCTCTCTCTCTCTCTCTCTCTCTCTGTATATATACATATATATCTGCTTCTTTATATTAGCATTGAAACAGAAATCTACTTTAAATCTTATTTACCTGTGCAGGCTGCTAGGTCCTTGCATCATCAGAGTGGATGGGAGTTGATAAATTTGATCATTGATCTTCACCAATTTTGAGATTTACAAGCTTAGTCCGATATTCAGGCTTAGCTTCCCTCAAATAGTCCAATATTCAGAGCTTCCATCAAAGCAAATGAGTAGTACAGTACAAATATGCTAGGATTTCTCTCTTAGTAATAAGCCATTTATTTTCAAACTGTGGAAGAGAAGAGAAGAATGGACACATGGCTGATGTAATATGTCCATAACAAAACCAAAACTGATTTAACTTCATTTCTTAAACAAATTATACTCTTTTAAATAACTTTATTATCTGATTTAGTTCCACTCTTTAACCTAGATTTTGTTGCAAGGATAAATACCGTCAGTGAGCTCATTTCTTAACAGAGGCAGTTCTTAAAAACTGATGGAGCATTCGTTGTTTCTCAGTAGATGTACCCAGCTTGCTGGGATTTTATTTTTTTTAGGGTTTTCATTTCTATCCAGGATTTTCTGAGGGGAAAAAAAAGTGTATTTGTGCTGTGCACTGCATGAGCAATGCTTGTACAAATGACAAATTGTGTTTCCTGTCATGGTAGATTTACTGTATTTGAGCCATGTTCATGTAAGAAGCTCAGAGGCTTCCTTGTGGTGCATGTACTGTGCAGGTGATATATTTTCCCTTTCACCACTAAGTGAAAATGGCATTTATCAGAACATCCTCTCTACCCTCAAAGACACTGAGACACTGCAACCTTTGGTAGTCAAGGCAAAGAATTAGAGAAAAAGAACAAATTGGCTACATTATGTCATAAACTAGAAGGAACATCAATATCTTAATCTTGAATATGACATTGTCTCACTTTCCTGTGCTTTATTTGTATTATATTTGCCATTGGAAAAATGCTAATCACTGCTTAAATTATCTTGGAAATATTAATTGTTTAATACTTGTGTAAATGCTTTCAAAGATGTCAAAAAGTGGTGTATATTTTCTGGGTTAACTTGCTTATTTGGTTATCTTTCTCAAGTTATAGGATAGAAGGACTGTGAAGCTCTACAACTGTCTTAACTTTTTGCCTGACTATACTTGAGAGCTTGGAGTGACAATAGCTTTGTAACGCAATATTTTTAGGCAAGCACAGCCTTAGCATCTGTAAATGCTTTTAGATAGAATGGGTTGTAACAATCAGGTAAATTAATGGTTGCTCTGGCAAAATGTTTGCTTTTATATGATCCTATACTCTAAAACATTCATTATGAAATCTTTCCAGATTTTCTACATCCCAGTAGTTCCAAGTGTTTCAATAAAATATCTGATATGTTACTGCCAGAGCTGTTTCTACTCTTTTCCTCTCCTTTCACCTGTCAGACTCCTTGAATTACATGACATAATTTTAATATTATTTAGAGTTAGAAATAAAGTTTCAAACCACTGTAAAAGGACTAGAGAGGCTGTGTAAAATATTCAGGGACAACTGTCTAAAATCCCAAGCAATAGATGTCTTTATTGTCTCAATAGATCCTTTTGCAGCAGAGGTCAAACAGACAGAGAGTGCCTCCTCTACAATTTTCACTTTGGGGGCATTTGCCTCCTTCTTTATCTTCTCTTTCCAGGAGGCCTTTCCCTCTTCTTCTTACTCTCCTTTCTTTGCTGTCCCCTTTTTGTGAGTTTCTTACTGTTCCAGTTTTAATATTTTCATTTGTTCCAGCAGCTTAAATAGAAAATACTGAGGTCAGCCTGAGGTTGCAGTGCTCTTTCTTATACAGAAGTTAAGAAACAAGATTGACCTTTTCAACACTTGCTTCTACATTTTCAAGAGCCATGAAAGGGGAGTTGTGAAGACCTAGATGACACTTCCCTGCTTAGTAATCAGTCTTTTTATTTGCTCTCTCTGAACAAAGCAAATGCTTCATTGGCTGCAACTTCAAAAATCTGTAGATAGTTAGAGTAGGGAACTACAGCTGCAGAGCTTAAATAATTTTTTCCCTGCAGTTCTAAAATCTTCAAAGATAATGGATGCAAAATTGATTATTACTATCTATTTTCTTTATGAAGTAATAACAATAATAATAATAATAATGATTCCAAGTTAGACTAAAGCAAAATTCACCATTCAAGCGCCCCTAAATTTTGGAGGAGGGGAGATTGGAGGAAAGAGATTTTAGAATCCTTATAGGAAAATGAGGCTCTACTCTCACCTTAATGAGTTTACACAAAGACCTAAACTGTCTTTATTTGCCTGTCTTGACTTAGGACTGAATTTGTTTCCCAGCTTTGCAAGGAACTGGCTCAAACAAGATACAGCACTCCTTCTTTCCTGTTCCTTTATTTATCTTCACAAAAAATATGAAACATCCATTGGAACCAAGACCTCCAAGTTCCATCTGCCACAGAAGGTGTGAAGGTCCTGCTAGCAGGCCAGCAATTCACTTCCACATTTCTCAAGATATATTTAGCTAATTAAGAAAGAGCAACATAAACAGGAAGGGCTGAAAAAATCCTGCCTCGGTTTGTCTCTTTAATTTAGTGTTTGAGGCTCTCATCTTCAGATTCAAGCTTGAAATTACCTAGGGATTTCTGGAATGCCTATTTTTGTCTTTAAAAGTTTGGTTTCTTTGCTCTTAATAGTAAGTGTTGAGAGATCCTGTTTATAGGTAAGACATTTTTAGCTCTCTCAAACAGGAGAAAACAAACTGATGTCTGCAGGAACGCACTACAGGCAGGGCTGTCAAACAAAAGGGCAACAGCACTACCAGCCCATGTAAGCAAAACAATTTTTTCTTGTTCGGAAGCAAAACAGTAAGAAGCAATGTTAAATTTCTTTTTTGCTGGCCTAAACAAGACAAAAAATAAGATTTTCCTTTTTTTTTTTTTTTTTTTTTTTTTTTTTTTTTTTTTTTTT